>JACXIX010000019.1:2954406-3039410 GCA_014737535.1 Bombus cullumanus
TTTTTTTTTTTTTTTTTATTTGTTTATTAAAATTACAATCAATTCTCACATTGAGAATTTTCAGTAACTTTTTCTGGCGTGGCGCAGTGACATGGCTAATTATTTATAATAAGTTAAGACTTATTATAGATATGTGTAATTTATAAGTGAGTAATATGAATAATTAAATATTTCTTAATGTAAATAATTAAATCTAGAGCTTAAGTCTAACGGGTAGTGTCTCTTCAGCCTGCGGGTTTGGTCCGACGTATCGAGTAGTCCAGTGATTAGGGGGTTTCGGTGTTTGTTGACTCTTTTGCTATATCTGTCGCTATATTTTGCTATTTCCTCTTTGACTGTGGGTATCTTGAGGAAGTTGACCATAAATTGGCACAAAAAGCACAGTGTACCCCGGGATCGTTAGAAATTGAGCTCGTGGTCGGCAAGCGAGCGAAAGCAAAGAAGAAGAGCGAAAAGGGGACGAAATGGACGCGTTCCTTCGCATCCACGTGGCGCAGCGTTCGCCTTTTGAAAATTCATAAATATTCGAGAGCAACGGGACGCGTATCGGTGTCTCGCGGACGTCAAGGAATTTCTTTACAATATTTCGACGCGCAACGCGAGAAGGAGACAACCGTACGACGCAAACGTTATTTATTGGAAAACTTTCGTTCGCATCCGACCTCTATCCGGTTGCAATTTCGACGTCGTCTCCTTTCGGGCCAATCGACGGAGTGTGCAACGTGGCCCAACTAAATTTTCATCATCCAAATATCTGCATTATTTATCGTTGTATGTGAGAAAGCTTGTGGGAGCAAGGTTACGCTAATTCGAGCATTTTTAGACGCAACTATCTTAACACTAGAACTACCACATCAGTCAAATTGACTGGTTTTACACTTTTATTTTAAAATTCCTACTTCATGTTATATTTTTTCCGCGATGATGTAACGACTTTCACAACGATAACTGAAAGAATAATATAACGAATTTTATTTTGTTTTTTACGTATTCAAATTCAAAATAATTTTGTATCCAGGCTACTTATACCAATACCAGTGAAAATGACTGGTACTTGTCAAAGTGTAAAAGGGTCCTGCAATCTGTTTATCGAACCCCAATTAACCAGTTTCCTCCTTTTGTACAACTTGCCACACGTTTTTAAAATTTGTACCGCGTATCATTCGATACGATGATATCAGTTATCAGGAAAATTCCGGATCGATCGCTAGATCGCTAGATGCTAACACTAAAATACCACACCAGTGAAAATGACTGGTTCTACAATTTTATAAATGTGTCAACCCTCGTTTAGGGATCATAGTCCCAGATGGATTGATAATACGAAAAATGTACTACATAACATGGAATTCCTTCTGTAAGAAAGTAATAAATCAATAAATATACAAATATTCTACTATTACGTATTTTTTAAATACCAGTCATTTTCACTGGTTTTGGTAGAAATATCTTCGTGTTAACTATTGGTAGTTCCAGTGTTAATACTTTTGTATAGAGAATAATATTAATACCTCTATACAAAGAATATTGGTTAACATTATTGATATTTTAACGATAATATTAACGATAAAATTATTATTTAATAATATTATCAATTAATATGTTTCCAATATGATAATAAAGAAGTCAAATGCGTCGATTGGCGAGCAGAGAAATACGCGGTTCCTTTTAGAAATATTCCGTTTAAGAACAAAATTGAGGAAATATTCTTCTCACCCTTACACGTATCCTTTTATTTTATTTTTATAAATTTCCTCGTACAACGATAAATAAAGCGAATATTCGGACGATCGCATTTAGCTGGGCCCACCTGCACATCGGATGTCTCGAAAAACAAGCGAAACGATCGTCGTTCGTTTCTACCTTCTTCGTACAGCACCGTTTCGCGGATGAAGAAGATGGAAACTGCCGGTTCGATGTAAGGATTTTTACGTATAAATATAATATGTAACGTATAAATCGTTAACTCGCGTCGCGTAACTGTTACTCTCGCGAAGTTCACGTTCCACGTCCACGTTAATACAGAAGATATCAGGAATATCTAAGCGAGCACGCTTCGCAAACAAATTACTTAACGCCAGCATACTAAAGCGTTGAAGCCTAGTTCTGTAAGATGTTCCGTTTTAATCTATTAACGAGAATAGTTGGAGAAGTACGCTGGGTAGAAGGAAATGCTTTCAGGGGATTATAGGAGACAACTTAGACATATTTAGGAGATTATAGGGCCACGTAGGAGGAATTGTCAAGGGTCAGACAAAGGTCGCTTTCATTTTTCTCGTACGTATTTTTCGACTAAACGCTATAATATATATCGAGAAATGTACGAAACGGAACAGCAAAGCCGGCGACAAATACCCTAAGCGAACGTAGAAATTGTCAAATATTGGGTTGTGCGAAAAATTTCTTTCGTTTCATAAGGTGGTAATAGATGAACAACAATTTCTGTTTTATATAATTTTATTGAATTAGGTATAATTCATTTCGTTATATTTCTATTATTACGTTCGTGCATAATTCGATAAACTGATATGAAACAAAAAAAATTGTGCGTCTATTATTTCCTTACAAAACGAAAGAAAGAAAATTTCCGGACAACCTGATACTTTGCCTTCGTCCTCGACACATTCTTACATTTTTTCGCAGCTATTCTAAACAGCTAGAATTCTCTCTTGACGCTTTACCGACCGATAGCCGATTAATCGGTTTTTGTCACCGACGCTTACCGACCGATAGCCTATTAATTGGCTTTTCGTCATCGACAATCTTTCTCATTATTTGAACAGCAATTTGTTATTTAGTGCTAAGGTACCTTGCTCGGTTGCGTCAGTTACGTTGCTTTAAGCACCCACAGTTTTATGCCAATTTGAAAAACTTACCATTCGCGATGAACGAAAAGCATGGTATTGGAGAGTCTAAACCGAAACAGAGCCGGCACCAGGGAGAATCTGCGCCCGAGATGCCGGTCGGACGCGCGTATGCTGTTGAATCGCTAGCGGTCGGTAAAGTGTTAAGCGAAATTATGCTGCGCTAAATTAAAAAATATTTGCTTCGACACGTATGTATGTAGGGAGCGTTTCCACCAGAAGCTAGAACCTAGCACAGTGTAATTTAGCTGAGCTTAGCTTCGTGACCGATGATCGTTTTAGGGGTCGCAGTGGACGCTCGTTTTCGTCAGTTTTTCTTTCTTAACGTTAGATCAGAAACGAAGTATTATATCGAGTTATTGCAACGTACAGAATTTTATCTTCGTATTATCGTAAATTTGTTATCAGAAACACGGACATTCGTAGGACTTAGGACACAGAACGAAGGAAACTGTAACTTGCTACAGCTTAGCCTTTTGATGAAAACGGTTCCACGTACGCGTTAGCACCAGCTGGCTGCCGAAGTGAGCTAAACTCTCATAGAAAGAAGACTAAAAAGAAAGCACTCCGCAGACTTCACTAAAGAAATAAAATGGACAAACTCGAAGATGATATCCCGCTGGGGGCAGCCATCCACGTGTTATTTAGCAATTAAGTTAGAAAAATTTACCAAATGTTCAGCTGAATAAATTGTAAAGTGCAAATTAAATAATAAAAAAAAAATGTACGATTTGTGGAACGAAACGAGGACGAGTTGGCAATTCGAACGTTTACTACCTTTTCATGGAATCACCGGGCCACGAACATCAAAGAAATATTTAAAAACATGGCTATAATATATTTTACTGTCTATACCGTATACAGAGAATGTAGTTTGCACAAATTTCATATTTCCGCAAATCGTGGCGCATACAGAAAGAATGAAATTCCTCGTGCGAAAGTAAGCCGAGACTATAGCAATTTGACTTATCCATAATCGTGTAATTATGAGATACATCTTTCAAAAAAAAAAAAAAAAATAAGTAAATGTTGCGACATTTTCGAGTGGCAGTGTATGTATCGAAGGAAATATTTTGAAACTTGGCTCGGAGCAGCGTAGCTTAGTTTTACAGCGGGCCCGTAACTTTATGCTGCCGGGTGCTCGCGTGGTGGAAATTCGGAAGAAGGGAGAAGCACGCGAATAAACGCGCTAGCGATCCTCTCCGCAGGGAGTAGCTCGCATCCCCGCGAGACGGCCGAATAAATTTTTGTGAAAGAGCCTCCGAGTAAATATGTGCTCGGGCCATGTAGCTCGTAAATATACCTCCATCGCATTCGCGGGAACCACCACCACCACCACCACCACCACCACCACCGCCACCATCAGCCGTGTCTTTTTCCCAGCGCACGGCCGAATCATGAAAAAGCAATCGCGAGAAGCGGCTCGTGTGCCGCGATACGTAACGGGACCATCGTGGAACGATAACTTTCTTCTTTGATGTAGAAACCAACTTGCCTCCGAGGAGGCAACACGCGTGTCAAGGATATACATTTGCAGAGAACGGAAGTAAATTGCGAATTGCGAGTTTGCCGGAGATAGGGAACAGGAATTGAAAGTAGGAAGCTGGCTCTTCTTAATTGCAAAGCGGAGAAGGGAAGTAATTGGAGAGGATTATTCGAGTCGAGAGACGTGGCATCGTATTTCTTCTTTGAATGTAAAGCGGTGCTTTATTTGGAATTCTGGAAAGAGCTTTTGGACCTAACGAATAATTATTGGCACTTCGGATGTAATTTACGTGATGGTTTTTTCAATGGGATATGAAATAACTAGGAAATGCGTGGGGAGAATATCTATCGATAAGTGATTTTACAGCTTTATCGACTACGGACTTACCTTGAATTCTCTTCGTGATCGACGATCGTTTACGGAGTCACCGCGTCTCACTGGATATGTACATACTTACTTCCGTCGATCTTTGTTATTAGTTTGAAACTACAGACGAAATACGCATTTTCGACGAAGCTTCCTCGCAATTGTATTTTTGTTTTATCGTGAATTCGTTGTAGAAGACGCGTCTGTAGGATTTACGATAGAGCGTTGTCCGAAACGATCCCATGAGCGTAGAGAATCGAAAACAAAGAACGAAGGAAGCAACTTTACCGACTTGGTCGTCGGTCTCTTCCAAATCGGAACAGATGGAGATACTTGGACAGGAAGTTGCTTACATCCCTCGATCCCGCGATCTCTTCAAACGAACAATCCCCCTTGGTGTTCTTTTTTATTTTTTATTTTATTTTTTACTGACGCGTCTTTAAACTGAAATCTAGAGGACTTGCCGTTTCTGAAAACTAGCTGAAATTACAAAATCGATCGAAACACGGCCGAATAACTTCGAAAACGAAACATTCCGCTAATTAAAAGTTTACGAAGCGAAATAATATTCGCCCGAGGGAAATGACGACGAAATCAAATTATTTTCAGCGAGAAGGAAACCGGAAGAGGAATCGTAATGAGAACTGGCTAAAATCGGATCTACCGTATAATAGATACAGTGTATTATATAAAACTTCATTGTTACAACGTACGTAATCGTACATCCGTCATGTTTTCCAATTCCATTCGTCAAAAAGCCCGTTTTTCCCCCCAATGCTCGAATGCAACAGGTGCACTACGTAATACAACGCCGGAAAGAACAATTAATCCGACTGTTGCTCGTCGGTTCGCGAATACTATTTTCTTCCTCTCTCTCTCTCTCTCTCTCCCTTTATATATATATATATACACACCTCGCGATATTGCACACTGATTGGATCAATAGCACGCAAAACGAGAACGAGAAAATCGGGGACAATGAAACTGTTGTTTTTTGCCGCTTGTATTTAAACGATCTATCTTTGGATCATATTTGTTGCTATCATTGTTATTTTTGTAGCCGTCAAACAACTGATCGAACGAATGATTATTTTATCGATAATTTCAAACTCTTGCCTCATGATTCTTTTAATAATTATCTATGTGTATTTGCTCTTCGTTGCTCCGACATCGCGCGTATTACACTCAATAATTCTACGATATCGTATGAAGATGTTACGTATGATATGCACTGCGACGAATCATAGAACGAGAGTTGACGTTAAAGTCGAAACGCAATTTCCTCGCGATAGAAACTGTAATCCCTGCTACGAAGTTTGAGAAATTCGAATGTGCAGAACTACACGTAAAATGGGCAGAAATATGAGTATAAAATATTCAATGGAAGCTCGCTATAACATTCAACACTTTACCGACCGATAGCCGATTAATCGGTTCTTTGTCACCGACGCTTACCGACCGATAGCCTATTAATTGGCTTTTTGTCGCCGACAATCTTTCTCACTATTTGAGCAATAATTTGTTATTTAATACTAAGATACCTTGCTCAGTTGCGTCAGTTGCGTCGCTTTGTAAGCTCCCACAGTTTTGCAACAATTTGAAAAACGTACCGTTCGCGATGAACGAAAAAAAATGCTATTGCAGAGTCTAAACCGAAACAGAGCCGGTGCCAGGGAGAATCTGCGCCTGAAATTCTGCACGGTCGAACGTGCGTATCGGTAAAGTATTAACAGACGAAACAAACTTTCCTTTCTTTCTTCCACCAACTGTTTGTAAAAATACGAATCGGCGTAAATAATCGTAGTCACGAGGCAAGCGACTAAATGGATAAGAATTGAAACTGAATTCTACTCGTTGTCCACGTTTCTTTGTCTCCTCGTCGTTTGAACAAAGAAGGAACGCTGGCTATTCGAATCAACGGAGATTGCATTCGATTTTTCCCGAACTTATGTAACGCACAACCGGGCACAGAAACACGAATCCACTCACACCCATTAAATATCACATGGTACGACCATCTGCTTCTTTACACGGAGACTAGCTTAAGGTAATTCCGTCACGCGACGACGAGAATGTCGCCAAATACTCTCTTATCATATGGTACAACCAATTCACCCAGCGTTATCGATCGAATGGATCTTCCACGATGAAAGTTTCTCGCCGCTTTCGACCACGCGGATCCCAAAAACGAAGAATTCCTCGTTGCTCCAACCGCGTCGTCGAAAACGTTCCAATTTGCAACGATAACTCCGGGTGTTCCATTTTATAGTTTTCATATATACAAACATCAAATATATACTCCTTATATACAGTGGCAATACAATAAACTCCACGAACGATAAAGGAAATGTTTCCCGCGAAAAATCTAAATATTAAAATCAACTTCTTTTTTTTCTCTTTTAATATTCGTTGGTGGAATATGCGAAAGTATACGCAAGTACGAGACTACAGGAACCAGACTTGGACGACAGACTGTTGAATTAAAGAAAAGATATTTTTTCGAGAACTTGCGCCGCTGTTGTTACTGGAACGAGCAACAAAAAATCGTCGCTTTTGCTAATTGTAAGAAGCGTAATAACGCGTAGACTGCGGATGTTTATACGTTTCGTAGGAAATTACATAGGTGAAAAAAATGCGTAGAATATGCATCGTGCAAAGACGTGTAAAATGTGGAAAGTAGCGTTCTTCGCGACGTTTAGTATCCGAAACAGATGTTCGCTTAGAAGCTACCCTCCCAAATATTTTCACGGAAATGTGAATTCGCATAAGTATCCGCGATCTAATGATTATTTGCGCGTACTTTGACTTTCTAGGGAAGCTCAGCGTTCTTTTATCATCCTTCGTCGTTTCTAAAGCATAACAACCGTATTATACCTAACCATGCTGCGTTATTTCGTTAATCGTCGATGCCTGATTACACTCATACAACAATAGAAATTTTATATTTCGGCAAAGTACGAGAGTGCAGTTATTAAATATTAGGTTGTCCGTAAAGTGTCTTTCTTTTACAGACACGTCTTTTACAACGACGCATCTTTGTACAAATATGAAACCTAATCTGTCGAACGTTGTGATCTTTATCTTGATAGAGCAAAATGGATTATACGTAATTCGATAAAATATTGTGCATCCATTATTTCCTTATAAAACGAAAGAAACTTCTCGGACGACCTAATAACACGCGTGATCTCTCGTTTCGAAGGTACACGATGGCGAACAAAGGAAAATCTAAAATTGATATGCCTCGAGTACTGGCAACTTTCATACCACGTACTTTCCACCGCGTTACCGATAATTACTTACCTGTATTACAGTATAGCGTTCGTTCAATGGTCCAATGAATCTTATTTCACGAAATTATCGTATTTTTTCTGTCTTATCATTTACCTCTCAAATTTTCATTTGCCCGCCCCGCTCTGTGCTAAACACTTTGTCGAAACCTCGAACATCCCTCGATGGATAACAACAACTGGAGATTGAAATATACAAATCACAGCACGGTTAAAAAGAAAAAAAAAAGGAAACTTTCTGGTATTTCCATCTGCAAAGGAAGTATGTCTTCTAAAATATGAAAATTTGTCGATAAAACATTCCTGCCTGACTCATAAACATCGATGGAGCCACGTAGACGCGTATCTACACTTATGTACAAGATATCGCAACAAAAGGAAATACTACGAGATAACAAATTACAACGATGTTAGGTCGAGACGAGGGCCGATCTCGATGGCCGACCAACAACCGACCATTGATGCAACGGCGGATCGAGCGCATTTCTCTTCTTGTTACGATTTGGATTGTCCGGCTGGTTGTCATCATCTGTGCGGACAATTGGGTACGTGTGGGAACAGATGGCAGTGGATCGACCTGAATCTGTAATTAGAACATATCGACACGTGGACCGGCGTATCTTCATGCGATCACGACGCTTGGTAACGTTGACACGGCTATGGGTGTGGAATGGTGGAAGTTTGAGTGGAACAGCGGCAGATTGGAACGTTGCTGATTTAAGGCTGGAAACTATTGAGATTAGGAAATTGCAAGATCGATCGGTTAAATCTCTCAAGCATCGGAATATTAATCGTTGTAATCTGCAATATTACGATCGAGATTCGGTGAATTGGCATTACAGAGAATCGAAGATTTAGTCAGATTTAGCGATTGTAGGGGATTTGCTGTAGTAAAGAGACAGCTACGTTGAACGATTATATTCACCATAGGATTGTATCGTAATTATATCTGTTAAGAGATTATCGAGAAGTTAAAGAGGAAGAAAAGTGTGTATGGTTTCGTATGGAAAGATACGAACGTTCGTTTTCAGATACGAATATTAGTTTTGGCTATAGGTTCATAGTACTAATTTGATTGGAATTAATTTCAAGTTAGTTTTCGTCGGTTTAACCGTGGCAATCTGGAGTATTATTATATCCTGCGAGTTTCGGAGAACTGGGATTTCAGACAATCGGAGATTTGGCCGGATTTAACGATCGAAGGATTCGCTACAATCGGTAACAAGCAGGTAGAGCTACTTAAATTATATCGAGGAATTACATCATAATTATATTCGTTAAAATAGCGTACTTTGTAAAAAGTTTAAGAGAAATTGCAGAGAAAGAAATGCGTATAGGATTCGTAATGAAAGGTGCAAAAGTTCGTACCTAGTTACGAACATTGATTGGCTATAGGTTTATAATACGGTCCAAAGAGTAATTAGATTCGAATTAATTTTAAATTAGTTTCGGTTTGATTATAGTAATATGCAGTATCATTACCCGTATGATATTCGGAGAATTGGGAATTACAGAGAATCGAAGATGCAGTCGGATTTAAAGATCGAAAATAAGCAGGCAGCTGTCGTCTAAATTGTGTTAAACAATTATATCGTGATTGTATTTATTAAGATGAAAAGAGAAAGAAAGACGTGCAAGTTTTGCAATGAAAAGTTCAGCCCTAGATACGAACGTCATTGGCTATAAATTTATAGTGCGGCCCAAAGAGTAATTAAATTCGAATTAATTTTAAATTAGTTTTCGTTTGATTATAGTTCGGTTTGATTATAGCAATATGCAATATCATTACCCGTATGATATTCGGAGAATTGGGAATTACAGAGAATCGAAGATGCAGTCGGATTTAAAGATCGGAAGATTTGCTGCAGCGAGTAATAAGCAGGCAGCTGTCGTCTAAATTGTGTTAAAAAATTATATCGTAATTGTATTTATTAAGATGAAAAGAGAAAGAAAGGCGTGCAAGTTTTGCAATGAAAAGTTCAGCCCTAGATACGAACGTCATTGGCTATAAATTTATAGTGCGGCCCAAAGAGTAATTAAATTCGAATTAATTTTAAATTAGTTTTCGTTGGTTTAATTATGGTTTAATATGGAACATGATTACCCTCGGCGACTCGTACAATTGGAATTACAGAGAATCGGTTTAGTCGAGTTTAGGGATTCCAGGTTCTGAGGCAATAGGGGAGCAACTGCGTTCAAATTATATCTCCCTGCGAGATCACTGAAAGATCAAAGAGAAAGGAAGGTACAGATTTCACATGGAAAAGCGAGAAAGCATATTAATAGGAATATCGGTCGGCTGACTTTATAATACGTTTCAAAGAGCAATTTGTTTCGGCTGAACTTCAACTTGCTTCCGGTTGATTTATTCGAATTACTAGGAAATTCCCCGATCAGCCGTCTCGTTGCAGCAGTTTATTCGACGTGCACGATGGATTAATTTCGAACTCGATGGCGGAGCGAAGAAATATCGGGGCATTAGTTACGTTAGGAGGCACCTGATCGATAATTCCACGTGAAACGAGATCTGTTTTCCTCGGGCTGCCGCTGCGAAGCAGCGAAAGGCTCGTTAATATTCATAGAAACGGTAGTTCGCCTATCTTTCCCGAACTCGGTCGCGTGGCAAGAATAAAACCGCCGGTGCCTAGGAAAACCGTCGGCTGGAAAAAATGGTAGAACGAGCGGCGAAACGTCTCGAGCGAGGAGAATGAAACGGTGAAAGGGGAAAATTGTCGGTCGTAAAAGGTCGGTCCGACTGGTAATTATAATAAAGTCAATTAAGAGCGCGGCGTGCACGGTGGCATCTTTGTCATTAGCTCGGTGCCCTTCCGCTTTCGTTCGCGCGGGCCGGGCAATTACCGGAGCAATTCGAGCCTTTACGCCGCGCTGTGCAACCGGGTCGAAGAAACGGGAGGAAAAAGATGCCCGCGTGGAACGACGCGTTCCCTCGAAACGAGGGAAAAGGACGAAAGCAGGAAGATCCTGTGGCACACGTAGCTGTCCGCTGCTAATTACTCTTCCCCTTCTCTTCGCTCAACTGCTATCTGTTGTGCTCCCTTTGCCTCGATGAGGAAAAGGATAGATTAGCTCCGTCGAGGCCCGACACCTTCCCGGATGCTTTTGTCGAGCAGGTTGAAAAAGAGACATTAGAGAGCGCCGAGGAAATTGAGGATGAACGCGACGCGGATGGAAACAGAAGACGAATTATTTTCGTCGAGGTACGGAGATGTCGAAACTGTCCTATCGATAGATTATGGTTTAACGTTGGCGTTGATAGTTAGTTAAACGATGGTGGTAGAGATACTTTGACGCTAACGTTACCAAGTCCGGTGAAGTGAGCGGTTTTGAAATTTCATTAAAATTGTACGTTCGTCGTTGTTTCTTTTGTTCGTTTATATGCAAATTCGTATATTATCCGATCGATCAATTTCTCGATTTTTGTTAATATAGGAATTTGCATGAGGTTAGGCGAACAAAAGGAATAACGGCGAGTGTATTCTTAATTTCGCAATTTTAAATTAAATTTTGAAACCGGTCATTTGATCGGGTCTGGTGAAGTTAGCGTTAAAAATACAAAAAAAATGGAGTAAAAGGAGGATTCGTAGGATATAGGAACCGTGTTATTACCGTTATACAGATAAATTAAACTTCGTTCGTATGAATTTCTCTGGCAACGAGTGATTTATATAGTCGCGGTTCGTGCGATCGAGGACCATCCAACTTCCCACTACCTACGATTTTTTGTTCTGACAATAAGAGTTCACGCACAAATAGATAGATGCAATCGGTAAAAGTTCGTTCGACTGGACTTTTCAATTTCGTTCGAATAAGCAGAGTTCATACAAACGAAGTTTTCTACTATATCGATGTGGATTAAATGGTACCTTTTCGGATCGTCCTTCATGTCGAAACCGTCGATCTTTAGAATATTCCACTCGTCCCTCGGACCTTTCGAGTAGCTGAACGACACCTGCAACAGAAAATCCGTGACGTAAATGAGAGGAAGAACGTGTCGAGCATAAAAGTTGTCAAGAATATAAGCGCTGGCGATCGAATATGCGATTCTAATTCAGTCTAGAAATCAACTTCGCGTTTCTTATTTTCCATACATCTACTTTCATATATCCTGCAATTTTCTTTTTCCATTTTAATTATGGTCATCAAGTACGAGGTCACTGGTAATGCCGTAGAAAGAAGTTGCGCGGTGTTTTACAATTTTGTCCGGATAAACTTTCGACAGATTATCGTGACAGTTGGGATTGGTAGCTGGTGAATGATCATCTGCATTGAAATATCAAGCTTCAAGTTAATCGATGCTTCGTTACAACATCTCGCTATATCGGGAGCAAATTATGGCACGCTTGACGCGCATGATCATCAGAAAGGAACGCGATATTGCTTATTTTCGCATACCAGGCCGAGAATCAAGCAACACGTATTACGCTGGTCGTATGAAACGCGAGACCAAAAGCCCGATCATGTTCCGCCTATGAGCGCTATAAAAATATTTGTTCCGCGAGGCTCGACGATACGCTTGCGTAGCTTACGAGCCATGGAAAATTTCGGTATACTCGTTTTCTACTTCGTCAGCTTTTCAAGAATCTTCGGATTCGTCGAAATCGGAGCACGCGTGTTTCGAATGTTCTCGTACATTTTGGCCCCTCGTTCGTTCTAATCGAAACCGATCGGTCTACGTTTCGCCGGAATTAATCCATGAATCTATAATTAACCCACTAATCGATCAATACCTTGTCGTTAACGATCTATCAATGTGTTTAGATACCGCCGACTGGTAATCTAATTTCGTTGTGTTACAGAATAATATTAACCCTCTGCGGTCCTTTTGGAGTTTCATCGTTGAAAATTATGTAAATTATTAGATTATCGCCCTAATGGGTTGATCTCGATAGTAATTGTTCGAATGTTTCCTCCGATTGTTGTAAATTTAAATAATTTCGCAGTAGTTTCAGTACGTGCGATTTTTGCGAACCTATCTGCTGTTGACGGACGAACGTCATTTTCTTATTTGATTTAAACGGTTTCTTTCCTAAACGATAGAAACAGCCATATATCTCGAGATACCCTTCGTCTGTTCACGGTAGAATATCATTTTCTTATTTGGTTCAATTCGAACGATCTTCTTTACGGTTTGCCATTTTAACGAACCAATTTGATGTTGACAGCTGAATATCGTTTCCTTATTTGACTTGCACGGTATCTTTGTTAAACGGTAGAAACAGCTATATGTCTCGAGATATACCTGTTTCTACCATTTATCGAAAAAAAAAAACTCGTCCAAATTGAGTCGAATAAGAAAATAATATTCGGCTGTCAACACCAGACCGGTTAATAAAAACGGTACGTTGCGTTCAAAGGCAGGGGAACTTGGAAAATGTGCAAGTAATAGCAAATAACACCTGGTGTACGCGACGACCACGCGTAAACATAAGGCGATCACCTGCTCGGGTTGCGTGAGTTAGTCCGAGGGGTCGGCGTTCTCCGGAAGAACGGAGAACGCGACGATCGAATCAATTGGTCATTGTTCGCGTACGAGCGAGGAAAGAGGCAGCAGCAGCAGCCACGGTGATTCATCGCGGGGATTATTCCATTACCCGCGATTAGACTTCACACTGCGACCCGTACGATCTTAATTCCCCCCTTGTGCCCCTCTGCCATGGCTTTTTTTTAATCCCCCGCCTCGTACCGGATCAATTAATCACCGCCGGTGGAACGCAGCCGAGATTGAGCGCGAACGGTACTCGCTTCGACGAGCGCGCCACGAATTACCATTTTCAACGCGGAACCAAGTATTTAAGGACTTCGGCGCGGTTAGACGGAAGCAAATCCGTGGAATTTTGCAGAAATATCATTTCGTCGCCTTCTGATATCTGTGCGCGAGAAGCGTAATATTAACTGTAATAGTTTCGACTAGCGGCGTATTTATTCGTCACATCGCGTGGAAGCCGTATCGTATAAAATTAAAGATAGAACTCTGCAACTGTGAAAGTTTGAAGAAGGAAGTACAGAGAAGAAATAGAATTGGAAAAATGTGAAATTACACGAATTCCCGACAAAGTCGTAGGAATTTCAGTGATAAGGTCGAAACGATCGGAACTATCCGTTACAATTACCGCAAAACTCTAACCAACTTTATTTTGTTCAACGCTTTACGTCATAAAGTAAAGTAAGTGCGACACGAATGAATGAACAGGTTCAAAACGAATTATTTAATTGAAAAATAAAAGCAGTGGGAAGCAAAGCACGCAATTTACATTAACATCGCTGAGCGTCCGAAGTTCAAATATCTATTGTACTTACTAGACGATAGTATGATTCTAAACAGAGAGTTCTATAATTCTACGGAATAAAATTCAGTCATTCGAACGTTTCACTTACCTGCTCGCCAAAGGTGTCCTTGTTGAGGAACTTCATCGGTTCCAGATGAGAATGGAACTGCTCGACGACTGTGAGCTGCTTTTTCAGCAGGTACTCGATAATGTATCCCATCGTCACGTCGTCGGGCAACCTAATTCTGTCGCCCACCGTGATGAACTTCCCGCCTCTGCAAGTAAACGCAAACACCCGTTAACCGCATCCACCGTGTCTCTCATCGATTACCTGATCAAACGTAGGAAATCGTCTCGCGTGATCGCGTCCTCGCGAATTCCTCCTCTCGATATCGTTCGATCATCCATCAAACATATCACGTACTACCACTTACGCTCTTTTCTATTTTTTCCTTTTTTTTTTTTTTTCAATTTTTCGACAAGTGGAAATTACCGAAGCGCGATTAGTGCAACAGAAAACGATACGTGTTTTATCGCGATTTATATAAACAATTCGTATAAACGTAATTCATATGGCGAACATGCAAAAATTATTTTCGTCGAGTCTACGATATTTCGAACAAACGATACGTGCAAATTGCTACGTCAGTTAGAAAGACGTCGTTTTGTAATTACAATTATTCTGATACAAGGATCGTCGATCTTTCTACGAACACTTCGAACCTCCGAGAACTCGCTATTCCACCTACGCCCTTTCAAGATCTACAAGCCCTTTAATATTCCGGGACATGTTTCAAGGAATAATAAACTCGGTTTGTGATTTATTTCAGAAATCTCGAGCCATCGACCGAAATAAATTCCGGGACGATCGCGAAATAAATTAACTGTCCGTGAATACCATTTCACCTGGACCTGGACGTCGGGCCTGTGACGTGAATTACGGAACGTTCTATGGGGCCTCGGCGCATGCTTTTCATCCTTTTCCACACGGATCGTGTCGCGGCTTTCCCTGTGGACCGCGCCCACCTCGTTCTAGGATTATCCGCTGTTTATGGCCGGCTCGCGTCGGGTGGCCAATGCGAAACAGGGTAGAAAAGAAGAGCGGAAGAGGGACGATCCGGTCGAGGGCAGCTAGGCAAACCGAGCGCGACGCCGATAAATTCTTCGCCTCCGCGTGTCGTATTCGCACACGCGTGTGCCTGGGTGACCAGGAAACGCAACCAATGCGAGTGGCTGTGTTATTATTTATGGCTATTAGAGACGCGGATAGCGTGGACTACGCTACGTTCTGGCGATAACGTCATCCTACGGGTCGGGTAGAAGTTCATTGGAATTGAAGATCGATAGCGCATAGCGGGCAAAAAGAATCGTTCACAGACGAGACTAACTTTTGCAGGTAAATGAAATTCGAAGTGAACAGAGTTTGAAATAAATAAAAAGTGATCGTGGAATTCTCTTTTTAATTCCGATATCGCTTTTACGTCGGAAGTCTTGGGGCAGTTATTAGGAAAAGTACAGAATGTTTGAGATATAGAATGTATAGAATATATAAAAAGTATAGAATGTTTGAGTACAGTTCGTTTAACACGTTGACTGCCACGCTTGTTTTCAGAAAAATCTCCGTTAGGCCACGCGTGCAGCAATACCGAGCGTTCTCTGCTCGGTACTTTCATCGATATTTTTGTAATGCGGGTCGCTCAATTGGTGGTCTTACCTCTCGTTTCTTTTGTTTCCATTCCTTCACATTTGTTTCTCATTTCTCTACTTTCTACAAAATCAATTTGAATCTTGGACGAGCAACGAACGGTACAACTTAAAATCTCTGTCGTAATTCGTTACAATGTCGAAAAGAAAAATTGAAAACTTATTTCTTAATGAATCAGATAGTAGTGAAAAAATCTTTTACGAGGTTTACACAAATTCGCATAATAGCGATGAGGAAGAAATCAGATTTCCTAGAAATAGAAATATGGATAGAATTATATCGTCTGATTCTGATTCGGATATTGATAAGTGCAATCGTATTGATACTGAATGTAATGAAGATACTATTGAGCAGATTTTACAAGAATTGGTCATTGAGGAAGAAAGAAGAACTGATGACATCGATGAAAGTACAATTCCATTTAGTGAATGTAGAGAATTTAGTGGTCGGCAAAGGTCATTTTCTTTTCCCGAGACAGGTGGCCTCATTAGGCAATTTTACATTCTAAATAATTTTTTTAATAAACCACTACTTTTATAACAAACCATATTCGTATTACTTTTATAACAATTTAACAGTTTTATTATTATCGAATATCTTTTCAAATACCTACGACGATCCTTCGCAAGTAGTCAAATAAGCGAAACCCGAATATGGGTTAGGTGGCCTGACCAGAAACTTTGCTGACACCCGAATACGGGTGTCATGGCAGTCAACGTGTTAAGGTGGATAAAAAAATGCAGCAGAGGATGTGAACGAATAAAATCGCATAATGTCACGGAGAGACTGATAAACTTTTATGCTTATGCTTCAAACTGTCGGTAACAGCGAAAGACAGAAAGTATCTGAAACTTTGATCTAATTGGTAAAATGGTATAGCTTAATTTTATAAGTATATTTTGTTAGGGTGCTGGTAATTTGAGATGGCGGTATTTAGGTTTGTCTTTGCTACGTAAAATTAGAAAAGATGGTAAAATTATTTTCTCTTGTAATCAAGTCGGACACAGAAGTCGCTGTTTTCTGAGCTGGAGCGCACGAGTCTTGAATACGCAAATTAGCTAATCCCGGAGAGTAGTTTTGGGAAGTAAAGGCAATGGTCGAAGAACTTTCCAATCGCAATATCGCGATTGCCTTTATGTCGAGTCTTAGCGTACTTACGCTTTTATGTATCGTTACTAACAAGTTTTAGCACGGTTATTAACTTTCTTTCAAAGCTGTAAGTGTATACACTTGTTTCAGCTGCAGTGAATAAATCGTAATTGCGCAAATTAGCAAATCGAAGATGTGAGAGAGGAAAAGGGTAAAGTAGAAGATAAAAGAATTAAAATGTTCAGGAAATTTGCGAGAGATTTAAACGTCGAGAAACGCACGAAGGAGCGCGTTAGAGAAGCAAATGTAATAACAAAATACGTATAAAAAATACGAAAATAACTGCATCGAAAGTGTCCATTTATTTAAAACCAACGCCTTGAAAAGGCCACATACATAATTTCCAAATTAAATCCATTCCAATGTAATAATAAAATGGTCGTGAGGAGGGCAAAGATATTTGCATTGAAATTACCCATATCGTTCGTTGAAAACCAACATGCTGAAGACCGCATACTAACAATATGAAAACCAGATATCCATCCCAATCCTGTATATCGTCATTCATCGATTTAAATCCACCCTACCGAGACGAAACCAAAATCAACGACGAAAAACGTGATTCGAGATCGTCGACCTTCGAACACGTAATCCGAATATCCTGCCGAAGATCCAGATAAAGAGAAAAAAAAAGACGAGGTGGAAAGGTTTTGATCCGCGACTTTTCGACCGGGTGAGAAATATTAGAATCAGATAATGGGAAAGTAACGAGGGGCCGTTTAATTGTCGAATGCAGGGGCGCTGGAAGAGGACGACGGCTCCTTAATTTACCGGCATTCCAGGCATGTAGATTAGCCGGCGCGAGCATGTGCACCTGCTGGTCGGTCTGTCGTCGTCCTCGTCCCGCTCTGCGACGCGCCGGAAACTGGTTAGCCGCATTAAACCGAGTCGCCGCGCATTTATTAACTGACCACGCTCGTCTCCGATATCTCCTAGTCCCTAACGAATTTCCATCGATTACGCGATAATTCAGCCTATTAATTGGACGAATACGTTCTCTCGTTCTCTCTCTCTCTTTCTCTTTCGTTTTCTTCTCTTCAATCTTGGTGGAGAACGCGTGGCGAATCTGTTCTGGTGCCACGCGAGCCTAACACGCCGCGACACGCCTCGACAAGCTTGAAATTATTTTCCATGGCGTGTTCGAAGCGCCTCTACTTCTATCCCAAAGTTGTTGATTCAGACTGCTTTTTTTTTTTTGTACGTGTATTATACACGAGTTGGTTGATTTACGAGTCGAGAATTTCGATTGACGAATTTAGGGTGCAGGAAGTGTGTCGCTACCCTTTGTAAGCATCTTGAACGTGACGCGCAAGAATTTTGGAAGAAATACTTGCGCCGAATCGACGTGACAAGCCTCGGTTCAAAGATAATTAGATTCTTTTCAACCGTCAACACCTAACGCAGACCTAAATGACCAGGCCTTGTTCGTAGGTTCGTTTCGCAACTCGATGGTTAAATGGGGATTCGTTCTCTCGAAGATTCCAACACCGGCGGCTCTTTAGGATTTCTAGAACTTACAAAAACAGTGAAATTTAAAATTCATAGGAGTCTTAGTAACTTCCGCTCGAAAAGTTCTTTATCGCGTTAGTAAGAGTCATTTGTTCTATGGTATTGCACATTACATTTATTCGCTGCACTTACTAAATATAAATTCACTTTGTTCAACTATGGCCTTTGTACACCTGCTCCTTATTTTATAAACTTTCTTTTATCCGTCACTATATGTATATGAACCTCCGAAGAGTCGAACTTGATCTGTACCAGTTTTTACACAGTTATCAATTTCACATTATCCGGATACATGATTAATATTCAACGTCTCGAAAGGGAAACCAGATCGTGCATAAAATTTATCTTAAAGAGACGGCCTGTATTCTATATACAGGGTGTACACACTTTTAATTTCCAGCGTCTTCCTCGATAACGATAAGTACGAGGAAAAAATGAGGCAGAAAGAAGATGAACGAGTGCAAGTGCAAAGACGCACGCGCATTCTGCAGTTGCGTTATCTTTTAAACGAAGACCTTCTCCTTTTTTGTATAAAATACAAATCAAAGTTTAAAGACAAATCTGCTAATAATTTTTCGACTTAAATAGGTTGTTACTTTCTTACAGAGAACGTTCATCTGGATCGACCGATGTATTAAAAAACATATGATGCCGTTAAGAGAAACATCGATGACGGTCGTATCTCCTCCGCGCGTTCACCTGCACTGAAAGCTAATCGCGTCAAATTACGTTGCCCCCGAAATCGTTCAACTTATTCCTGAAACACTTTTCAATGCCATCGAAGTCAAGCGAGATATTTCGGATAATAAAGTTAGACGGCACACCCTGTATAGTAAATTGCAAATTAAAAAAAGAAATAGCATTCGCACTTGTCGTGTTTCTATGCGTTCCAATTTTACGGAGTTAATTAATCAGCACGCTCTCTGATATATGCATTTATTTTTACATTTTTTCACCGACAATTTTTACTTGTCAATAACCAAAAAACAAAGCCGAAAACGCAATTTTTGTATCATTGATTTTCGTGTTATTTCGGCTTCAAAAATCACCCCCTCGGATTTTCTCACACCTGTAACCGAACACCCTGTATAACCGAACGTTTCTCCGGAGTCTCACCGACTTTCGCGTCTCAGCGCACGTTCAGAATTGAACCCTTTGGATCGGTTTAGAGTTCCGATTCCTTGAATATCTCTATGGCTGGCGGCAGCAGGCATTCCACTCGTCAAAGTAAAAGGAAAGCACGAAAATTTGGGTGGACGTTGATCGAGCAGCTAGGGCGAGAAGACGCGCGACCCGCGGCGGACATAAATCGTGC
This sequence comes from Bombus cullumanus, assembly GCA_014737535.1. Lineage (NCBI taxonomy): Eukaryota > Metazoa > Arthropoda > Insecta > Hymenoptera > Apidae > Bombus > Bombus cullumanus. Next base: position 2,974,378 of record JACXIX010000019.1, read on the forward strand.
CAATTAGAGCGGCGACCGGTAGTCGCGGACACGACGGGGCCGCTTGTATATCGCGCGGCACCTCCTCTTCTCGGGGGCTGCGCAAACGTGAGAGAACACCGACGGACAAATGTCTCAAAGGCTCGCCGCCTCCTCTTGGCCACCTATCGTAGATTTGTCCCATCGGTTCTCCGGAGGAACGAGGATAAATCGGTACGGCTGCGGTGGCGACCGAAGATAAGGCACGATCGGTAGAATAAATTTTTATCTAGGTAATTGTTCGAATAAATACGTTATTGTAAAACTTTCGTTGATGAATAAATTTACTCGCGAATATCCCGTTAATTTGTCATTCGGAATTCAAACTTTGCCATCTGTTGTTTATCGTTGCAAATTGCAAATTTATTATTACAAATTGCAGCAAATATAACAAAATCACGACGCGGCCATTCGTTATCTATCTACTTGCATGAATAATAACTACAGTGACTGCGAAAGGTATTCGTACGGCTATGTATTCACTGAAGCATTTACATGCTAATTAATTGCGTTACGTACGAATGAACTTTGAGCGCGTTAAATCTCATGCAATTTGCCAGTATTTTCGTAGGACAAGAAAAATTCGATACTATGAAAGTGAGGTGCATAACCTGATAAAGAAACGCTTTATCTTCTATACGTGTTACAAAATGAAGTTACCGACAAGCGTCCGTACCTTCCTGATAATCTCAACAGCCACTGGGTGAATTTTGACCAGGCTTTTATCATTTTAAAGAACGTTTCACGAGTAAGCTTTAGGTATGAGAAACATCGATCCACGAGAAAAAGAAACACAGGTCGGAAACATGAATCAAACGCGGTTTACGGATATTCGCAACGCAACAGCGACCTTCTCCGCTGTTTTATTTAGAATCGCTGCCGCAATACGATCCCGCCCCCAAGCAATGTCTTTTCCTTTTCTTCGTGCAACATGTTACAAGTTTCGCGACTTCGCTGTGCAACGATCGATGTTGGTTCACGGACTACAGGACGTTTTCCGAGCCAACAGAAACTCACGAAATCGTCGGTCATATTATCGAAAAAGATTACATAAAATCACAGTCAAAGGCAGGCTGTATCAGCTAGTTGGAAAATAAAACCACGTGCAGATACTTCTCGTAGCTTCTTACGTTTGACCTGCGTTTGCTCTTATTGTGTGGTACTTTATCAAAAAGTTATTGCGATCCGTTTAATTATATTCGCCGGAGTATCTTTATTCGCTCCACAAATACAAAAATAGATAACAATATCGGTGAAGACGAATAAATTTTACGATCAACTGAAATTATTCGTCATTCACGAATACGATTCACCGAGACTCGTTAGACTAGGTCGTGAACAATCCGCATTTGCAATGCAACGAGGACTGCCCGGCCCTCGGCAAGAAAAGCAGGAAGACGCGCAGGTGCGCTTGAATAGATAAAACAACGCGGCTACGAAGTTCCCTCTTTCAAGATCCTCGATTACTTCTTTCGATAGCCTAACTCGTTTCATTATACGGTTATCCTATCCTTTCCAATTTTATCCCGTTGTCCAAACTATCAGATTAAATCTTCTCCACGAATCGCCATGCGATAGACTCGAGTTTTCGTTTTCTCAAACGTTAACCCTTTAAATTATGAGCACATTTTCGTAAATCGTTTCCTCTAAACGCAAACGTACGACGAAACTAAGAACAATATCGTCGTCGATACGTGTCGTCAGTCGTCGCTCATTGACGGCAGCCTTTGTTTCACGAAATTCTCGTTGCATCGACTGGCGTATTCGAAACGTTAAAGCAGTTGCGCGTTAATAATTTCACCAAACAAACAAAAATATTAAGAAACTGAAACGGCGACTACTAAAGGGAGAAACGTAACGTACCGTACGTTCCATTGCGTCGCGATTCCCACCCAATTAAGATTGCAATTCCCATAAACAATTACAAAGATCAAGTTCCGGCTGTTCGAGCCCTTCCAAGATCCCCAAAGCGAAAATCGATCCGCGACGCCGCTCTCCCCGTTTGTTATCGTTCCCCCTACATCTGACAAAAAGCTTCCCCTATTCCGGCATATTCTCCCACAAGCGTCTCTCTTGAAACGCCGAAAAATCGAACCGCGTAAACAATTTCTTCCCTGTTTGCTGGTAGTCGCGACAAATTTCTCACGCTCGCCTGCCATCCTGAAGAAACGGGCGACCGACTCGCGTCCCATGGAAAATTTCCGCTATGCCCGGTCCAATTAGCCGCGATCTCTTTGGCCGCGTACGCAAAAGTAGCGCGTCTAATTAACGTTTTCCAGGAGTCGATGGTCAGGAGAAAGTCTAAATCGAGGGGACGGCAGAGAGGAGAGGCTCTAACAAGGAAAAAGATGGGCGAACGAACGCTAGCGCGAAGAGAGAAAGAGAGAAGCGCTCATTAGCGAATACCATCGCCGGATTCGAGAATCCACCGTGCCTCTGCCCATCTCTCGGCTCTTTTTAATTGGCCAGATTAGTCCCGAAATCGCGTACCCTTTCCTCGGACCTTCCCTCTCCCTTTATTTTTCTCCGAGTATCTTCATCCTCGTTCCTCTCGTAGTTGACCAATGGTTTCACGTCTTTTTCAGGCGCGTTGCGCGACCGGTCGTCTCGTCGGTCCGTCGTCCGGTGTCCTTTCGGCAGCGCGCCGACACGGAATATCGGCCTCGTTAAAATACCTGGGGCCCGCGACGAAATCGAAATTTTGGGGTTACACGGCAAGGAACCGAGGAGGGGAGCGGAATCGAAGCTTTCCGTCTTCGTCCGGTGCTAAATAACCAAGGACAGATTTCGCTGATACCACCACCGTTTGAGACGATTCCTTTTTCTCTTCCTTCGATTTTTTTGTCTCTGTTTCTTCGTTTCCTCCTTAGTTTCCGTTTATCTCACGGCCCGTTTTTCGCCCTGTTCTCCGAGGCATTCCGGGCGAGCTTCTCGCGAGGGAAAAGGAACGCTTCCGATGACGAGTTCTCGAAACAAGCTTCCTCGAATTTGCTCATCGGTCTTGGACGAGCAGGAAACTAGCTGCCAGCTATAGTTTCCTGGAAAGGTGTGTAATTTACAGAGTTAATAGATACAGGTGAATGGTAATTTTAATTCTCCAGTTTGCCAAGATTTGTATCCAAGTCTTATTTTTAAGGTTTTATTTAGGTTTGCCTTTTAAATTGCCAGTCTGACTTGGATGGGGAAACTGACCTTGAATTTTGGTTTCGCGGAAAGGTTGATAATTAACGAACTTACGACGAGATGATAATCTCAATTTCCTAGTTTGTAGAGGTTTTTTCCCCGTGAAGCAAGGCGTTATTTCGATTAATTAACGAACCTGGTCTACAAAGCACGTTCTTCGAATTTGTCGATTGGTCTTGAATGAAGAAACTGACTTGGAATTTTGGTTTCGACGGAAGGTGAGTAATTAACAGATTAACAAAGTGAATGGTAATTTTGATTCTCCGATTTGAAAAGACGCCTATCCGCGTAAAACAAGCTTTTATTTAGGTTAATTAGGAAACGTGGTCTAAAGAGGCGTTCTTCCAATTTGACGATCGATTTTGAATAAGGAAACTGAGTTCGAATTTTAGCTTCGAGGAAAGGTGGTTTTTAAACAAATTAACAAATTAACAAAATGAATGGTTTTATTTTTATTTTTTTCTCCAGTTTGGGAAGATCTGTATCCGTGTAAAACAAGGTTTTATTTAGGTTAATTAGGTAACGCGTTCTAAAGAGACGTTGTTCAAATTTTACTTGAGAAATAATAAGAAACGAAGAAAAACGTGAAATTGCTAAATTTGTAGGATTAGCTGATTTTCAGGAAAGGAAATTTCAGTTTTCCAGTTTGGAAAGATTCGATTCTGATGTACTTGGATTTTTATTTAGATTAATTAGGCAACTAACGAACTTGAGAAAGAAGGGAAAGTTTCTAAAATAAGAGCATTTTAATGGACCTCCGTGAGAGTGAAATTAACCTGCTACGGTCTTCGAATCTTTACGTCCCAATCTGGGCGAGATCGGAGCAAACGAAAAGAGTTTTAACGACTTTGATACCAAGTCGAAACCAGAAATCGTACTACCAACGATTCTTTCGTGTTTCAAAAGATGAAAAAAAATTCACGAACGTCTCTAGTACCTAGATCGCGGATTTTTATGCAAATTTATTGCAAACGAGACGTAAGCAGAGACTTGCTTCATCCGCCAAATATTACAACGAACGCTTTGCTCTATAAATTTGATACGTTTTTGCATACTACGTGCATTTCCGCACCTTTCGATTTTTACGCGAATTCAGAGAAACGTTTGCCTGATTAGCTATAAAATAAAAAAAACTTTTTGCAAAAATAATTCACGACAAGTCTCCGTATTACCATTTGATCGCCGCTTATTGACATACTCGCATAAGCAGATCGGCGATTAACATTCTCGAATAAATAAATCGGGGACTAAATCCGTCAAATGTTCGAAAAGAAACATGGCTCGAAAGCGAAAAGAGAAAGGAGAAACGCGAAACGGAAAAGAGGCGCCACGGAGGGGACGGTTGAGCCTCGAGATCGATTATCGATCCCGCGATCGAGCCACCGTACCGGATGAAACTATCGGCCACGTCGCGCACGTATCGCCACTTCATTCGTTCGGGCCGCTTCGAATCGTTTCCGATCGCCGATCGAACAACCGCCTTAGGCCTGATCGCTTCTCGATCCCGAAGAAAGAGACGCGATGGATCGTTATCGATCGTTCCATGGACGCCCCAACGTCGCTTACGATCGATTCGATTGAGACGTATATTCCGCGATGCGTCCAGTATAAACGCCTCTACCGTCTCTCCCGACCATTTCAACGTCGATTTGATTTGAAGAAATTTTTTCGTTTTAATTTCGGTTCTTGTAATGTTTTGCACCGATAGCAAGAATACTTTTATTGTACGAGTGGCATTATTATTATACAGGTAACATTCTACAGAGTGTCCCAGTATTCATGGTACAACCTGCAACAGGTGAAAATAAGTCGAAAATATGGAACAAATTTTGTTCATTCGGGGCTTCGTTTTCGAAAAAATCGACTTTGAATCTTCTCCGAGTGCGCATGCACTTGACTATGTCGCGGTTAAACGAATCGCGATCGCTCTATGATAGAAATTTTCTTCGCTTTTGAAACAACAGGGAAGTTACAATTGGAATTCAAAATCTTGAGTGTATTAATTGGAAGATTTATGTAATATAAGGTTAATATATATATGTCGGATTATCATTAGAATTTTGAGCACGAGACACTTCTCCGTCAGAATTAGCCATTATTTATAGGGCAAAATTATGTCACACGTTCACACAAGAATTAAACAAAGTTTTATAAATATAGAGTTTAACAGAAAATTAGATTAACGGATATCCTGTTTATCAATTAATTAATTTTACGATTAACACGACAAACGAATAATATGTTTTTCGAACTAATAGATGAGCGAACAATAAAATTAACGATCAATATGTCTTGCGGTAATTAAGTTTACAAATAATGAACTTTACAAACTCTAATAACAATGTTCTGAGTTCAAACGAATCCACGGTCAACGGGATAACTCTTTACTAAGCGCAAATAATTTTAGGCACAANAATGCGATTACTGAAACGCACAGGAAATTGCTTGATGTGTCACACACGAGGGTAATTACACGAATAATAAATTGAAGGAAATTTTCCTCGCTGTGCAATTGCATTTCTTTGTTATATTTCCATTGAAAACATCGAGGAAGTTCCAATCGCCGTTACTAAGTAATTCTGTCTGATGTTTGATTATTAATACAACATGTGTCCTATTATATCGGCATCACCAAAATACAATCCCATATGACTAGTCCCGATCTCGAGGCCGTATGCCACCACAACCACATTACTAGGAAAAACCATACAATCACTCCACACCTTCATCAAGCAAAACGTCCATCCCGTGACCGTGGCTACGTTCGGCGATCAGTTGTCACCTTGAACCCAATCTCGTTATTACAAATGTCGAACAATTACAGCTATAATAAAATCTAGGCTAAAGTGTTAAAGGACTTTCCCAAAATTACAAAGGAAAGACTCCGGCTTTCCATTCATCTCCGACATATATATATATATATATATATATATATATATATATATATATATATATATATTTTAATAATAACATAAGGGTGTTTCTGAAATCGTGGTACAACCGTAAGATGTAAGATACTTTTACCGTGAGAAATTACCTTTTTTCCGATTGTACCATGATTTCGAAACACCCTATATTACACGCGAGCTCCGGCCATATTCTTTTATTAATTGAAAATACGTCAAGCATACTTCGGCGAAAGCAGGTGAATTTTCCACGATGGAACATCTTCTAAAAACAGAAGTCTCCGAGGAAGAGATTAAATCTCGATTCCCTTCGACGACTTGGTTATTCCCATGCGTGCCACGATGGAAAGCTCCCAAGCTTTTCCACAAGCCGAATCGCTGCTCCCCTGGTACGTATCTTTCTCGCCGCGACAATAAACGGAAAAGTAAAAAATACGACGGCAAAAACTATGTGTCGTCGGTATGGTGAAGCGTAAGGGAGCGACGACTCGATCGATGGACCATTTCCACGCTTCCCTTTCTGGTAGCTGCGAAGATCAACGACCCGGAAGATTAGAAAATCAGGTTAAGACATCATCGTCGTTCCAAGTTGCAACAAAAAGCGACAAAGAAAAAACGTATAGTATAAGCGAGAGAAAGCAGAGAAGAAATTATTCAAACATAGTTGGACACCATGCAAATCGATTCCAACCATATAACACGTTAATAAAACAGCTGACGGCTTTATCGTCGCCGTAAAAAGCGGCATCGTTGGTATTTCCTGGCCATCAACGAGCCCGTTACTGTCGTCGAGCGTTTTAATCATCCATTCGCTTCGTTCCTCCTAACCGACCGACATTTTCATAGAAAAACAAATACGAGGCGAACGAGATAAACGGATCCTCTCAAGTCGCACGTATCGAAGATGCGGGCGGAGAGGCGAAGATGGTGGACAGGGAAGGAAGCGAAGGAAACGTCCAAAGGATCTCTTTGATTCCATTATTGCTCGCCTAATTGGATTCCACCGCGTGATCGCGGCCTGCAACGTCTATAAACCCGCGGCCGACCAAACCAATTTGGGCATTCCTACGGATACGTGGCCGGTGGATCCGTCGCCGATCTATAGATCACTCGACCCGGCTACCTGATGGCTCGCCAGCCTGAATTTTCGACCGATCTCTGATCGTGCAAAAGCCGTCTCGGTATTCCGACTGCTTCGCTGCTAGGCAGAAACTCAATTTTCGAGGGTGGCATCGGTTCAGGGGTTTCATTTCGTTCGGACAAACATTATGGATCTATCGATATTTGTCGCCACCCGGTATATCGTTATTTTAGTCGTCTGTGTTTTTCAAGGGTCGATTTAAATCGAACGTCGAGTTATTAGGTTGTCCGAAAAGTTTCTTTCGTTTTATGAGGAAATAATGGACGCACAGCGTGTTTTGTTTTATATTATTTTGTCGAATTACGTACGATCCATTTTATTCTGTTGAGATAAATACCGTGACATTTCACAGACTTGGTGTCGCGTTTGTACGAATGTGCACTGTTGTAAAAAACACGTTTGCGAAAGAAAGACACTTTCCGGACAATCTATATTTAGCAACTTATCGCGCGTGGGCAGTAAAATTTTGTTCAACGGTTCGGTAAAACGATTCAGTCGAGTAAATTCGTTTCGTTCAATTTTTCTAGTCGAGTAGGCTTTCCCAAACCATTCGCTGTTAACTGGCTGAACCTGTAGTTCAACTCTATCAATTCCTACGCAGTGATAGTTTGCAAGACACTTTCCATACAGTAAATCTTTTAACAGTAAGTGGCTACCGTTACTTGTCTCAATTAATTGGACGTGCTCCAAAGAGCCTAGAGAATCGGTAGTTCGTCTTCGGTTTAAAAATTGTTATGCTCGATCGGCAACTATGGCATTAGAGTCGCTCGCATAATTATATTTCCCAGTTTCTTTTAGTATTCCGTATTGTACGAAATTCATTACATATTCCGTATTATACGTTTGTAAAGAGACAACAACGTTTCGAAATCAAGGATTTTGTTTCGGAAAAGGAAACACTCGAAATGTTTGAAAAATTTGTTTTCTGCAGTAGCCTTCTTCTCTTCCTTGCGTCGATATAAAAAAATATAAAAAGTAACATCGTCGCTGGAACAAGATCGGTAGAGAGGAAAAGGGTCGATTCTGTGTACGAAGATTTTATCGTTTTCCCTCTTTGAATAAAAACAAATCGAATTAGAATTTAGCAGACCTGTTAATCAACTACGACAAGGAAACTCTATCGAAGAACTAGGTTTATTAACCCCAGACAAAATGTAACTGGACGTTTCCAAAAGCACAGGTTCCTGTTTTATTAATCTCTCTCTTCCCCTGAAACTCACTTTCACCGAAAAAGACCAGTTCGAGCACTAGAAACGCGAGTGCCGAGCATGATTAATCGCGTCTCTCGACAAATAAACCTGTTCAACCTGCAGAGATGCAAAAGAAACCCGAAAGACGTGTTTTAATCGGTATCACGAGGAAACTGTCGAAATCACTACAACGTTGATTACACGCCATGATTCGGAGGAATGCCACGTAAATGTCGCAAGAAAGTGAAAATTAAAAAGCACACAAAGTTTTTATTCTTTATCGTGGAATCGTAAACGTTGTAAATTGAAATCGATTATCAACCGAACCAGTTCGTACTATCGACTTTAATCGTCGTTCGCGACTATTCCTTTACTACGTGAACTTTAACTTAACGTAAAATTTTAATGTCAAACGTAACAACGATGTTTATTATATCTTGCTATAATCCTGTTATAACTCGATGGCAAATCTAAATCGTTTGTCAACCAATTTAATTCGTATTCGTTCAAATTAACAGTCGCTCGCGAGTATTTCTCTGCTTCATCCACGTGAAATGTTTAATACCAAACGCAACATTGATACGCAAAGTGCGAATGCTCGTACATTTATGGAAAGTTGAAAAATGCATCGAATACGCATAATATGGGAAAATACGGCGCTACAAAAGATATTCGCAAAATCGTTGCCTGTATCGTATCGTTTACGCGCTAATTAATTAGATTCAAGTATTAGGTTCAATAATATCAGATGATATTATTAAAGTCAAAGTAGATAGATTTATATAATTATGTCTCTATCTAAATAAAAATCAACGTTAATTCTAGCGAAAATACCTATATATATTAAGTTGTCGAAAAAGTTTCTTTCGTTTTATGCGCAATGTTTTTTGTTTTATATTATTTGTCGAATTACATACGATCCATTTTGTTCTGTTGAGATAAACACCGAGACATTTCACAGACTTGGTTCCACGTTCGTACGAAGGTGCACCGTTGTAAAAAACACGTTTGCGAAAGAAAGACACTTTCCGGACAACCAAATATATGAAACACTTTGATATTACGAGATTGAAACGTTACAATATCAGGAGGATTTCTTAATTAAGTTGCATCTTGACGAAAATAAGCCGACATTCGCAAGAAGCGGTAGCAGAACGTATACGAAGCACAGAATCGAGTTGCCGCGGGTGCGTGCGTGCGTGCACGTGGGTGGCAATCAGCTTGTGCAGGCCCATTGTGAACGCACGTTCGTCGTTAATTAAGACCCATCTCCGCGAGATCCAGCTGAACCAGTGGACGACTCGGACGGACGGCCAATAAAAGGGAAAAATCACCGAGATTCCTTCTTTATCGCGACATCTTCGCGGAATCGATCGATCTTCTTTCGATCAATAGAATTCAAACCGAACCACTCGTAAATTTCATTCTTCCGTTCTTCTTCCTTTTTCTTCTTTTCTTTCTTTTTATATTAATATTCATTTTGTGACTTTGCGACGGTTTAGAAGAGTCAAATCGAATCGAATGAGATTTTCACGCTCGTGACCGGACTCGACTTTAATTTGCACAGGAAATTTGCGCAAGATTGCACAGAATGCACACAATGCGTAAAATGTCCAAAGTATAGTGCTTCCTACGACGTTTGATAGGTAAAACAATTTTCTATCGACGTTCTACATTTTTAATTACATTCTGAAGTAATACGAGTTTGCTTAAAAATCCACTGTCTACTTGCGGCAACGCTGGTAGCTCTGATCCTCTGCGATGCTCGTGATGGAGATTTCAGAGAGCAAGTTTGAAACGCTCGCCAACGAAACGTAATTTTAATAATTAAGTTCCCGGGACCAATTATTGTCACAACTGATTATCGAGATTATATTCTTTCGTTATTCGTGCAGTTATTTTAACGCTTTCGATCGTTTCGTCGGCGCATTAACGATAATGTCGGCGCAGCGAGTTTTTTTCGCGGTTAATGCTAAGAGCCAGAACGTCCAAGGACTTCGCCGTTACTTTGCATGGAATGATAATAGCTCGATAATGATAATATACTGTGAAAATGGATAACCATCGTGATACAACTATATCGAAATCTTTCTGATTTCCGAGAAACACAGAAGACGGAGACGCGTCTTCTGAAACGAACAGTAACGTTAATAGAAAATGAAACTGCAAGGTTAATTTCCAGTCATCTGGAGAACCCTGTAATCCCCAAGAAAAGAAGAATGTTCGCATTCAATGACATCCGATGCAATTAACGATGCAATTCGATGCACGACACTTGAAAGAAAATTAATTAGAATGGCTGGTTTTTAAGTAACGTGGGAGTAGAACAGAAGAGAATAGTTTTCACGGTGACATTGTCGGAGGGAAGAAACGCGCGAAGGAAGTAGCCGCGATGGTGGCGGTTCGAAGAACCCGTAAAGGTGATTTGTTCGGCTATTAACGAAACGAGGATGGCACGAACGTTAATGGAAAATTATCGACAGTTAGGAGGCTCGATGCACCGTTACGACTGCCGAACGTCGTAAATAACAGTCGGTTATACGCTTGAAAATACCTTAGAGGCGTGTTAGTTTCTTGCTGCGTACCGAGTCAGCTTTAACCGGGTACAATGCGTCCAGCGATTGCCAACATTTTTCAACCAGTTGAACCTCTTTAAAACGCATATCCCCTCCCTTTATCGTTTCCTAGCGAACCAGCGGGAAAAGATTTTCGAAACTTCTAACTCTGTTCAGAGAGCAGCATGTTCGTGCCTTCTTTGACAAAGAGAAAATAAAATTGGCGCGGTGAAAGCTCTACAAAAATATCATATTCCTTCCTCGGAAGAAAAGAAAAGAACAGGACAACGTCGGCTCTAAAAGGTATTTCGCTCCTTCCTTCGCAGAAGCGAACAATCTCATTCTCTCGTTGATAAGAAGGAAAAAAGGAAATTAGGACAACGAGAGTTGTGCTGGTGCCGAGAAATGAAATTCTCTATCCATCCATACCGACGAGCAAGAGAAAAGGAGAAGAACATCGAATGCGCTGGTGATCCCGATCTTGATAAACGCGAAACACGAAATTTCCCATTTCCATGAAAAACGGAGATGCGATGTGAACGGAAGGAGCTTCGACTATCGACGATCCGGACCTTCTCGTTGGACGCGTGGAACGAAACATTCCAACGTTGTGAAAAAGAGGTGGAAAAGAATGGAGAATTGGTACATCGAAGGGTCTTCAATCGGTGACTGAGACAACCGGCGAAGAAATAAGAAAGAAAGGAGAAAATGAGAGAGAAAAGGGGGAGAAGAAAAGAGAGGCAGAGAACAGTGGCAACGTCCCTGAATGAGAAAGCGGTTCGATGCACTTGCACCGTTCTCTCTCCTCATCCTCCTCCTCCGCTTCTCTACTCCGCCTTCTGTGCGGACGTGTTGCAACACGAAAGGAACCAGTGTACAGGAGGCAGGATAATGCCAGGACCGTGTATGCTACGTGGACAAGAAGAGGGAAACGCGGCCAGGGAAGATCGCAGCGATTCGAAAGCCCTCCCAGGTGCCGGGCTTTTTGCCAGTTTCATTCGTCTGCCGCTTCGATTTTCTTCCTCCTACCTGCATGTCCGTCTATCCGAATGTCTCTTCTTCCTCCGTTCTTCTGTGGGAGGAGGATATTGGAACCGGGGGAATATCATCTATAGAAACGCTGGAAAAAACGCCACGCGAGGTCTGCAGAGATTGCGTTTCTTTGGCGTTCCGGTTTGTCGATTGACGTGTGCTTGATTGTTTGGCCGTTAATGGACACTGGGTAGGTTTTTTAACCCCTTAATGTACAATTTTTCTCGCGCTCATCGTTCAAAGATGTACGACTTTTGTTTTAGCGAAATCGCTTCTTCGTGTTAATACAAATATATATTTCTCGATGTTTGCTACAAATATCGTAATACATTTGTTTGTAATTCTTTTTGTATTTTTAATGCAATACGGGTAAAACGCAATTAACGGATTGAGAGCTATACGAGCGAATGAAGAATTCAGAGAATCGATCGGGAATGTAAAGAAACTCGCAAGTAAGAAAATTCGAAGTCTAAACGAACAATCGAAAGTGTAAGTGTAATAAACAAGTAGGCTGAAGTTATTATATTAGTGTTAAGAATAGAACATACACGAAGAACAAACGTTTTGAGAATGTAATCGAGTAACTAGAGAAGCGATCAATGTCACATCGTTGCGAACAAAGTTGTCATAGTCCGTGGTTGTCCCAGACTACCTTAATCGTGCCATCGCGACGCGTGTCCGATCAATAAATCGCCAACTCCTCCTCCAAAACGCGCCAAGTTCCGTCAACTGCAAACCGACGAAAGAAATTTTTTCACCACCGAAACTTCCTCTTTTCCATCTAAACCATCTCGAAGGGACGTATCCTTCGTCATCGTACGATGAAACGTGCTCGTCGATCGAAACGAGCGTAAAGCACTTTGACGCGCACGTGAAAGAAATCTGGCACGGGGGAAAACGACGGGCGAAGCACATCGATTATCCGTAATTTCTGAAACGATTCGATCTGTCAAACTACAGAGCCTCGAAACCGCTACGAGTCATTCCACTTAAGCGGGCAACGACGAGCAATCAGGATGGTTGATCGCGACGTCGCGCGGCTATCCGCGTTATTATCAATAAGTTCGTCTCGAGAAGCAATTCGAGCTCAACTCTGACGACGTTTATGTCGCGGACCCTCGTCAATCATTATTTACCGGCGGCTAACACTGCCCCGTTGTTTGCCTTCGATTCCTCTCTACTTCGCGAATCAGACTCGAGACAACGAGCCGCTGTCTTGTCTGCGATTGGCGAAAGAAATAAATATCTCGTTGGAAAGAATCGATGAAATAAAGTACTCTGATACGCAGATACATCGCCGGCTATAAATATTTAGACACGTCGTGACGTTAACCTAAACCGAACAATAATAGAAATCATAATGGAAATTACTGTATTTCCACTGCTTCTGCTTTTCCGTTATTTCGTCGTTGTTCGAATACAACGATATTACACACATGGACACAAATAATCTTATACAGACACCTACACAGGCATTTGAGCAGGACACTTACACAGGTCATGCTCACTACTGTATAGAGAGTGGGGTTCAAAATCTTTAAGGGACCATGGGTCACTACCTACAGTCAGTCTGAGAGTAACTGGCCAACTGTCAACAATCCATAAATTCTTTACCTGCACACTTTGTTAATTATACCATATCGCTCATTTATATTTTAAATACATTTGGTTCTGTAATTCTGTTTAATAAATATCACGTAATATTATTTCAACATAAATATTCTGTCTTTATTATTATTTATCTTAACTTTAAGATTAAATTCTAACAGTCGTTAATTTGTAAATTCATTGGTAACTCGTGCGTGTCTTGTAACATGGAATACCAAATGAAGCAAAATTCGTTGGAGTTTTGCGATGATTAAAACGAGTAGGTGCGATAATATTTATGGCCGACAGCGTACATAGTGTGTCATCGCGATGGCGATAGATAGCGGATTTTGAATTTTTCCTGCCGTCTCGTCGTTAATTCTCACAGCGTGTATTCCGCTGCGCACTTTTTTCAACGCTTTCGCAATTGGTGTCGCGTAACTTTGACCAGCAGTAATTACGATGTGGCAATTACAAAGAGTACAAGTCGCGAAATCATTGCGAAATTAAACAGCAGTTTGCGGAACGGCGGGGAAAGGTAGAGGTGCGTTATGAATGCTTCGAGAACGTAAACTTGAAGGGAAACGCGACAGAATCGAAGGACGTGTAAGTTTTAAGAATTCGAAAAATCGAGAGATATACGTAACACTCTCTCGTACCAAAATACGAATCCTGAGTCTCTCGAATCTTTTCGTTTTTCTCTTTTCGATAACGCGACGCGAATCGACGATCGACGATGGATTATCGACAAGTAAAACATATTCGAGGAATTCGCAAGTGACATCGATCGCAACAAACGGAATATTGGAGAGTATTTTTGATGAAGTATATTTCTAGGTAAAACTATAGAAACTTACCCGGCAACGGGAGTCATTTTCATCGCGAGCGCTCTGCTGATGCAAAATCCGGCGCCGCCCGTAGCGAACCAGAATTTCACCTTTTGCTGGAACAGAAAACCCACACCATCCACGTTACTTGATCACGGAAAAGATAATAATGTTTAAAAATTCAAGATCGTGATCGATCGCCGCTAGACAGCCGATCGATCGTTGCCACCGACCGATAATCGTGCATGACTTATCGGATTGGGGCCACGATCGATTACACATCGACGTATCGATACGCGTTCCTGCTTTGGGACAAATTATGATGGTCAAGCTATATGCTAACGGTTACAATCCGAGATCTTTGATTGGAATTGATTGACGTACGATCAAGAAATAAATTTCGTTTCTTTTTCTTCGCGTGGACAAAAGGTTGAGGCGAGGTGACAGGTACGATCGAAGCGTCCGATTATCTTTCACATTTCTTCTATAGGAATTATCGATAAAATAAATTTTTTAACGATGAATTTCGACGTTCCTCGGTGAGTCAGGATTTTTAAACATTCCTACTGTTCATATTTTAGAATTTTTATGTATTTAGGGGAAATTCGAAGACGCAAAAATGCACGAAATGTATAAGATAAAAATAAATAAATTATTAATTAGCTTAGTAGGTAAGGCAAATTTCAATGTCGCTTCTTTTTGATCGCGTATCTGCAGCCTAATTATCGATTTCTCGATACAGACATGAAAATAGCGAGTCGTCTCCTTTGGTGAATATTCGTTTTCGTAATGCGAAAAATCTTTCGCTCGAGGCGATAGAAGGGCGCAGCTTCGCGAAGGTGAAAGAAAAAGAAGAAGAATCGGTTCGATCGAAGTTTGCGAAATTGTCAGCGGAAGAGCGGGACGAAAAGGAAGAGGCAAGGGAAGCGGAGAAAGGTGTTTTCGATCGGGCACCTCCCAACGACCTGGAAAATAGTCGCAAGAAAACCTCGCGTATACTCTGACCACGTGTCGACTATTCTGCGCACCAAAGGCGCTCCAATTTCTATCTCTGTCGCGATAAATCGTAAAAATTAAAAGAACGCACATTTCCTATATATATTTTATGGATATTTAATTTTTGAGAAACCAAGCAGAGTTGATCGACTTCCCCTCCGTGTATGAGCTATATTCTTAGAGTCGATAAATTAGAACGTAAAGGAACGCGATGGCGTTGCAAACTTCTCAAATATTTGCTTTGAAACTTATTCGTGTCACCCGCTTGCGACAAATAAATTGATGAATACAAATCGCTTGTTTGTTTCAAAAGTTAGACGTCATCCGCGTAATTAGAAGGTAAAATTGAGAACTTTACGAACAGCGAAGTGAATCGATCTGGCTGCTGAACTCGATGCTATAGCCCGATCGTAGGAAACGACGTCTAAAACAAATTTAAATCAAATTCGAAAAATCTAATACTAAGCAGGTAAATTCACGAATGCAAATCGCTCCTTTCCTTTTATTCTTTTTTCCTTTCTTCTTTCGCGCGACTAGATAACAAAGTTGGAATAACAATAGAACTGTGAAGTTGATCGATTTAGTTTCTAAACACGTACGTTTCCATCGTTGGAAATAACACTCGCAATGAATTTTAATTAAATCTCGAAAAAAAATCTACGATATATGTATCTAAAGCTTTACTCGAAAAGCAGAAAGAAATTTCACAAGTATTATATAACTTGTTTCTTCGAATTTATTTCTTCGAATTCCCATCGACATATAGCAAAGTGAAAAACAGACAAGGCGTTTTTTTTCGGATTGCTTAAGAACGTACTCGCGAGAAATCGCGAGGAAATCGAGCGTGTCGAGGCGATCTCCTCGCGATCATAGCCGCAGGCCATTAAAGTCAGACTCCTAGGAGTCCTGGACTCTCTATCCATGCCAGCGATACTATCTCGCCGCCGGTCTAGAACTCGTGCTCCTTTCCTCATAGGCTAGGCGTGGTACATGACGAACAACCGTGAACCGAGGCATGCTGCACGTGCGTACCTACCAATGAAACCGGTCTCCCGGTGCTCAAAAAACACGACAATACTCCCGTACACCGTTTAGTGCGCGAGTCGCCCGGCTAGAGCTATGAATATTCGCCGGCAGAAACAATCCGATGAAAATTGTTCGCTAAAAGCTACAACGGTCGTTCGTCGAGCGACGAACTAGAACAGAGGACTCGTAATAATTCGAATAGACTTTGAACAGAATTTGAATCTAATAATTCCAAGCACTTCGATTCTTCTCAAGGCGCTTCTTCTCGAAGGAAATCGCGAACAAAATTGCGAAAATTCGTAGGTTTTCCAAAAGATTCCAAAGATTTTTCTGCGGATTATTTGGAATGATGGCGTGTCGTTGTAGGTTTTCGTTAAAAGTCGAATCGTAGATTTTTAAACAGGAAGAAGCACGCGGGAAAAATTCCTGTATTTCTATCTGCGATCTCCCACGAAGAATCGACGAAATTCCACGTCAACGTGCAACAGCTGCTACGAAATTTCTATCTAAAACTTGACCGACTCGTACAAGGTTTCTGCAAAAGTTGAAGCTTCTCGAAAATCTCGCGAGCCAGATATAAAGATCGTCTAAATAAAAAAGTAAAGGGAAAATCGGTCGTTCGGCAATTTCCGGCGATATCCAATTAAATCTCAAAAGACCGTGTTCCAGCGGGTTAACAAACCTCGAGAGACTGCAAAAGCTGAGTTTAATATGGCGGACGGTTATAATCTGCGGCATAATTTTCGCAAATGCCCCAAGGAACGTCGATCGAACGTAAGCCCGTGGTGGATGTTAATTGCTCGTTGGTCGGATAACGGCGGCGCGAATAAAGCATCGGATCGGTTCGGTGGTCAGGTGAATCGGCTGTGCCAACAGCCATCGTATGACAAGGCGGAGGAAACGGATGGGACTTCACGGACCCATTAGATATACACCGGCGATTGGACAGACCCGATAACATCCTTCCCTTCGCGATCTGCCCTTTCTTTCTTCCTTTCGGGATCCCATTTGAATAACAGGAGGAGAAAGAAGTCACGAGAACCCGTGAAGACTCGCGTGGAATCCCGGGGTCAAGTCGCCACCGAACGCGCGGCACCGAAGCTAACACGGACCATTCTTCTCTTTGTTTTCTCTTATTTAACGTGCTTGTACCGGAGGTTAGCTTTGGGTTGTTTCAGTCAGGTTCGAGCGTGCAAGTTGTCGAATTTTCTTCAACCCTCGAACGTTCGCCGTATCCTCGAGCTTTCCGCTGCGTTCGTCATCGAACCAATACTCGCGTGCTTTTCCGCTATTTCGACGTTTCGATACTTCAGCAACAACGAACTAACACAACGATATATTTATACACGCGGTGATTCATAAGTCGTCTTCCCATTTAAAAGTTGCATCGCTTTTTCTTTATATTACACAATGTCGCAATGTAAATTTTCGCTTCGAATTTATGGATTATCCTCGGCTCGCCGTGACAATTACAGACCTCGCCGATTTACATTTTACGGAGTACGGTCTCAAGAGTGAAAGGGTTGAAATGTTCACGGGAATAAATATTAATGCAAAGGTTAATAAATATGAAAATGCGAGGAACGTTTCTTCGATTGGAAAGTGGAACACGGTCGTTAATTTCCGAAGAACCGATTCATTCGGTCGATTTCCATTATCTCGTTCGAGGTTAATCACTGACCGCGTTCGTGTCTGTCATTCGAGCCAGTTTTTACTCGCGAGCTGATCGAACTACGCGACACGACGCAAGGTGATTGGAAGTTGGCTAATTAAAGCCAGCTTTTACGCCGACCGCGTATAAACTGTTATGCGTTACTCGAAGATGGATGATGTTATTAGCATACAGGATGGAGCTATCGCCTTGACGGTTTCAGTAATGGTTTTCTTCATACAGTGTCGTGTTCCCTCACTCGTCGCATAAATTCCGAGATCCATCGATTCCGCCCGGAGTTAATGAAGGAAACGACCGCCACTCAGCGATACTCGCTGATACAATTCAATGATAATTTTATCATTTACGATAATTAGCTCTCGCTAAAATTCCGTTTGTTCGAGGCAGAAAATTCCGGTAAATGCCGGATTAAACGAACTCTCGCTCGTTGGGTCCACCATTTACGCATTTGAACGTGAATTCCAAAAAGGTATATAAATTATTACTTGCCCAACAAGTTCATAGAATAAATGAAATTTTACTTCACGAGAATTAACGTACTCCGAGTTGTCCAGAAGCCTGAATCAACCCCATACGCTGATGAACCTTATAAACCAAAATCTATAGAAGATTGACAATTAGAAACACGACCTTTTGTAATTTCCCTTGCGATAAATAAATTTGTTACTTGGTCGATTCAGCTTCTGAGACTCGTATGAACGCCAATTACAGAAAGTACTTGCCTCCTGACAAGTTCGTACAAACGGAATTCCACCTTGCTCCTTCTCCTACGTTATTTCAAATATTTCAAAAATAAATAAATACAATAAGAATTTCCATCGGACGAGAGGAAAGCGGCAAACCCGAACTCCAAAGATCGCGTAACGTGTTCCAAACGATGCACACCCCTGCCGTTCTGAATGGTCGTCAACGAGACACGAAACCTCTTCATCAAAAACTGTTTCGGCGGGAGAAGGAGGAAAATGGGAAAGAAGAAGAAAGAGGGAAGGCAGCACCTGGCTGTCGATCGGTTTTAATTATTCGCGAGCCACCCGGCTGTGCGATCCCTGGGATCGCGAGAAATCGCAGAACGGGCGGTCCGGCTCGACCTGACGTTAGCTGCAGATCACCGGCCAAGATTGCGCCTGGCCCGCTCCCCTGACTAATTACATTCCGAAGGTTTGCTTCGAAGGGGGTTGATGCGCGCTCTCCGCTCCCCCGGGGAAACCGATTATACCATCCATACGATCCTATATCCAATTACGTAGCGACGATTGCCAGCGATCCAGAGATAAAATCGCCGACTTGATTGGCCAGTTCCACGACCCGGCCTTCTACCTTCTTCCCCTTATCGTCATCCCTTTGAGCCGGACAGGGGAATTTTCGGACCCGTTGCTTCGATTAGTAGCGATCGATGGTAGAAAGACGGGAAAGTCGTAAAATCGGTGTCAGGTAATACGCGTGCCGGACCTTTGGTACGGGAATGGAGAGAAATTTGAGGGAACCTGGACTTGGAAACTCGATTTGGGTTGCGTTAAGCGTGCCTTGAATCTTCTTTAAGGGTCTTTTGCTTTTTCCTTGATCGAATCAAGACTGCTCGCTCTTAAAATTCTCCTCGCTGTTCTGCTCGCTTTTTCTGCTTCCTCGCCGTTGTACCTCTTCGGGTATCTGGTTTTTCGGAATGCTTTATTTATAAGACGCGTGCGATATACGAAAGGTAACGGGACTGTATGGAATACTAAAAGACAAACTATCTATATATTGTAACTCTGCAGGGTTACTCGAATTTTTATATTCCAGTCTCGTTGTTGCTTCAACGAACGAGAAGATATTTTTAGCAAACCTTTGGTGTAAGATTGGAACAGAGATGTTCCTGTGTAATGATAACGATTCTTTCATGTTTTTATCCTTTTTGTACTTAAGAAACTTTTCAATAATAGCAAAACGTGACTGGGTCAGAAATGAGCAGAAGAACATCCACTTTGGGTCGTATAGATCCAAGGAGAACATGGTCATTTTATTAGCCATAGTTACCCTGTTATACATATCCTATGGTATATAGAACAACCAATCATGAGAAACTGAATAGGAAAAGCTAAATTGTCCTAATTAACACACCGTTACAAACTATTCTTCATAAGCGTTGAAAATGACTAATTCCTACGGAATTTTTCCAACAAACATAATTTACACACAGATAGAAACTCGCTAATTAACGAGGACAAGAAACGAATGTTCGCCCAACAGGCCGATAAAAATCGACAAACCCTCGGAACGTCGCAAGAATCGAAATCCGAACAAGCAAAGCGCATTAAACGACCAGCGAACATAAATCCTTTCAACATTTCCATCCACCTGAAAAACTGTTCCAACAAAGATCTCGAAGATCCTAATGGATTCGTCGAACGGCGTGAAACATCGTTTAACGCTCCATCGGCTTACTGCGTGATTAAGAGATCGACGAAAATCGGATGGCGAACAAAAGAGCAAAGGGGCGAGGCGCAGAAAAACGAGGAAAAAGAGGCTGACCGAGCAGATCGGTATTAACGAGATGAAATATAGATCGTCGTGTAAACAGCAGCCGGTCGTAAAGGCGTTAATTAGCGGTGAACGAGTCCCAATCCGGAAACCGGTAATCGAACGACCATGAACGGGCCGGGTCGAGACGTCTTCCGAGCCCTCGAGTGGCAGAGCTCGTAAAACGAGGCCCCAAATGACACTGTTGCTAATATCTGATGGAGTGTGGGTGGCTGCCGGTCGGTATATTAGGACTAATGAACAGATTAGAGGCCCCGATATCGCTCGGCGAACCTAACCGCGCGGATACGCGCGACTTCGTACTGCAGGAACGAAGCAGCGCGCGTCGAGAAACGAAGAAACTTGGATGAAAAGCTCCTGTCGCTGGAATATTATTACTTTCGTGTCGTTTGTTACGTTAACCTGTTCACCGAGAAATTTGTGACAACGTCCATACCCAAATCCACGCCATTCCGTACGACCTGACAGCGAACCGTGTTAGGTTTTGACATGAGCTTCGCACATGGCCCGACATTACACTTTCCCCATTACGTAGGGTAATCAGGATCCTCTCCTTGCTTCTGAACACCTACAAACGCAACATATAAAAGCTGCAAGCATTCGACCACGAGACTAGTCTTGAGTCTTGTGTACAGTTTGGCCGTAATTTGAACAACTATTTCAACTTCACTACTTCATTGTAATATTATACTTAATCATTTTCGTGAATAAAAGCCTGCAAAATTCTAAAAGCACAGTCAAGTTAAGTTATTGCTCAGCTACTCCTTTTTTTATCATTAATTTTACGTGACAAATTCGTCGCTCGTATTCCTAATGCCTGGCGTAAAGTGTGCCGTGGATAATTAAAAAGTCAATTATATTTGCTGCGCGTTATTTCTTCGAGAAGGAATTCCGAGAAATCATCGATCGTGTCTGGATATGTCAAGTGAAATTGTTCTCGCAATTGGTAAATTGAACGATATAGAATATCAGCGGGATGTTACGTTACGGTGAATTATTGCCTCTCGTAACTGAGGTAGAAGTCTAAAAGACATTTGGACTACGATTTTATGAAATACGTGTAAAGAAATGGATGTAATTGTGAGGTTACGATAAGCCATTGGTTCGTTTTTAATGAGTTAATATGATATTCACGTACGCAGAAATTACAACTGATTTAAATTGAATGGATTCGCCGCGCAGTTTCTGATTAAGGAACGATCCGATCGATTAAAGAGCAGAGAAAAAACACGGTTTCGAGGTTCAACGTTAGAAAATACGATGGTAAGTTGCGTTTCGAGAAATACGAGAAATACTGAGAGATATTCAACGTTCGACAACCATTTGCAACGTACGATGCGATCGCTTTTATGGAGAAAAATCTCAAATATTCCGTCACGTTGCGCTCCATTACGCGCCACGTAAGAGAAATCTTTACGCGAGACAGCCAATAAAATCGCAAGGACTGAACGAGGAAGAAGCAACCTGGCAGGAAGGAATTCCTCTGATCTTCGCTACAGCATCGATAGCAAACGTGCGCCGCTATCCGCTGGAATATTAATGAACGATAATTGCGGACAAGCGGCGTCAATTTGCATGCGTGTCCACGTGCTGGTCGAACGACGGTCGTCGATATCCGTGAGCCAAATAAAAACGGTTAAAATGAACAGAGAAAATAAGACGAGGGGGAAGAAATTAAGCAGAAAACGAGCGGCTAGAATCGCAAGACTCCTGCACCGGATGCGCTCTTACAAAAGGAACATCTCGCCGCGAGATATAAGGCCTCGGGTATAATAATATCGAAGTAATGGAGGCAACGTACGTGGCGGAGGAACCGGCCGCCTCCCCACCCGGCAAAGGATACGCGTGTTTTCCATGGCGCGGCTATGGGGGCCGTCATGGGGTCACGAGCACGTCTTCGAACTGGCTATGGTCACGCCGCGAAGTACTCGAAACTTCGCTTCACCTGTTCTCCTCTGGCCGACGCCGCACTCTTTTCGTTTAGTTTTAATACGATTACAGTCATATCTATATAGCATAACGCGATTAAGCGATAAATAATTAAATACAAGTTGTTAATACGAGCGACAGATCATTGATAAGATAATCGTAGAATAGGCGATACGAGACTATACGTTTGACTCGCACGAAGCGCTCTTTTATAACGCAGTTGGCGAGAGATAAATAGGCGGAAGAAGCGGTCGACATTTTTGCGAAGAACGCAAACGAACACAGCTCGAATAGACGTCGCAGTTTCTTTTTATTCTGTGTTTCATAGGCACACGCTTCCACCTTTCTGCCTAATAAATCACATTTGTACCTGTGCTTCTACTCGTGGAAGATCCTACGGTATTGTTGATCGAGTATAAATTAATTAAGGTATACAGATACGAGCTGTTAGATTAATTACGCTTTCGGTTAACTGTCAGCGTTTGATATTCCGTGTTATTGCATAACATTGTTAAACATAACACAACAGTGTCATATGTTGCCAAAATTTGGGGCTATAAATGCATCGAAGAATAATAGAAAAAGCTATGGTATATTGAATTTTGGGAAATAAACGCTTCTGAAAAAAAAGAAAGAGAAGAGAAGGAAGTTGCGGTATAGCGAGAGGTATGGAGGGCACATGGAGAGCCGACCCTAATCGAGACACGCTTCCGGGTTTGCTTGTCAGCGGCTGCTTAGTCGGAGCAATTGTCGAGATGCACGGATCGGCCGATTGGCCGGTAACGGCCAGTTACGCGGGGCGTTTTAACACGCCGGCGAGTAACGGCACCAAAGATTAAATTCCTAGCCGCATGGGGAGGAAAGGTGTGGTGTCGATTGATATACGGACCCGTGAACGCGATACGCTCAGACTTTGAGTGCCCTATGATTTAACGTTCGATGGATAATAGTTGAGAGAATTTCTGAGCTTTGGCAGCTGCGTGTTCGATTGAAGCTAGGAATCTGAGAAAGTTCGAAAATTCACGAACTATGGCGGGACTAAGAATTTGACGATTTCAGAGTATTCTCAGGGAGCTTCTTGATTACAGATTCTCAGCACTCGAGTTTCAGATACCGAGAATTTTTTAGTGCGATAGCCTGAAAATCGTAGAACCGAGAATCCAAACATTTCATATCTCACGGCTTCAAAATTCTGAGCTACGATACGCGAAGTTCCCATCACTTTTTTGGTCCGATTCGATGAATACTTCTGTTGAATGTAGCCTAATCTCTTGGGGGGAGGGGGTTACCACAACAGGTTCGAAAAAGCCTCCGCCTTTGTTATTACGTTAAATATTTTGCAAATGTCGTTTTATTCTTGGTGATCATTCGACCAAGTTTTACTACACATGGCACACTATGATCTTCCTTGTCCATTAATTACAACAAAAACTCTCTTTCTCTGCACTCACGACGAGTTCCGTTATATAAAGTGCACAAATACGGTAAAAGAAACGAGAAGCGCGGTGATCCACCGATGTATAATTACGAGCCAACAACCGATCGCGACCATAGTAATCACCGCTATCGTCTTTCAACTTCTATCTTACGCCAGTATGCATATACACATGCATGAATAATGCAATATGTTTCTATGTGTAAAGACGCATGACGCATATAACGCGTGTATATAAATGTTGGAATTTTGCATCGATCAGATATCAAATACCAAAGAATGAATGTGAGACGTACGACAATTAGTGGATAAGTAGAAGCATAAATATTATATTTCGTCAAATAGTATTCTTATTTACGTAACGGACGTCTCTGGTCAGTCATTCAGGATCCCATCCTACGTATGTGAACAAGCGAGTCTTGATTGACTAGTAATATAAGTATACTACACGATAAAACCGCGACTCCCCCTTAAAATCGAGAAACTTCTGCTTTGTGGGGAATTTCCTCCTGGTTCGGATCTCTTGTTCGAAGTATCTGATAATACGAGGATCTGAATGTAGTAGGATCTGCTTGTATATAAATGTACATGTAAAAAAGATATACGTTATATTCATAATGTACGATTTACATATATATATGTCGGGTTAGAATTTACATTAGAATTAACGTTAGAATTAAGGGCGCGTAACAATTCTTCATTTGGATTATCCATCGTTTTACAAAGCCGAGATTACATGTACACGTATATACAATACTTTTGCAAGGTTTAACGATTATTGAGTTTAACGAATAATAAGTTTAACAAATAATAAGATTATCGAACAATATGATTAACGAATACTAAGTTTTATGAATAATAAAGATAACGAATATTAAGTTTAATGAGTAATAAGATAACGAATAATAATATTAATAAACGCTATTAACGAAGTTCTTGGGTTCAAACGAATCCACGGTCAACGGGATAACTCTTTACTATGCGTAGAATAATACTGGCACAAAATACGTTTACTGAGACGCTCGGTATAAACTGCTCGATGTGTCACTCTCCAATGCGATCACACGAATAATGGCCTGATGGAAACTTTCCTCGCTGTACGATTGCATTTGTTTGTTACATACTCGTTGGAAGCATCGAGAAAGTTCCAATCGCCGTTGCTAAGCAATTTCTGTCTGGAGTTTGATTATTAATACAACGTGTGTCCCATTATATTGACACCTCCAAGGTACAATCCCATGTGACTAGGCCCGTTCTTGAGGCCGTATGCCGCCACAACTATTTTTCCAGGGAGAACCATACGACCACTCCACACCTCCGTCAGGCAAAACGTCCATCCCGTGACCGTGGCTACGTTCGGCGACGAGTTGTCACCCCGAGCCCAATCTCGCTATCACAAATCTTGAACAATTACAATCAGATTAAACGACAACAATTGCTTAATTACGGTTATGATAAAACCCAAGCTAAAGTATTAGGGGATTTTTCCAAAATTGCAAAGGGAAGGCTCCGGTCTTCCTTTCATCTCCGACATATATATATACATTATAGTTGCATTGTATAATATATATAAATATACCATAAAGTACTATATGTGATGCACAATGTATGTAATGTAACATACCATAATATATTACCATAATGAATGCAACCAGATTCTATATTATTATTCTATATTAAAATATTATATATATATATAATAAAAAATTGCATTCAGTCGTCCGACTAAAAGTAACGATCGCGAAATCGACGAACGTCGACGATTTTCTTGCTGAGCTGGTCGACCGAAGTTTCGTCTCAACAAGAATGTGATCGGTTAAAACGAGACCGGATAGCCGACCAGAGTCTACTGTGTGTGGAAATGCGGCGGATTGACACAGCTCGTAAGTCAGAGGCAGTTACACAGTCTGAGCTGGAATGAACGATGTAACTGTAAAAGAGAATGTCGGAGTGCCATACAGAGTGAGAGAATTTAAGAAGTCGAAAAGTTTCAGAATCTAAGGCTGTATGAACTTAAGAGAGTCAGTCTGAGAACACATAGAATTGCAAAAACCAGGCATCGCGTGGTAAGGATATCATGCAAAGAACCGACGCTTCCTTGTTCGCGATAGCCAATCTGCCTCTTATCTGCAATTCTATGCCGGGAAAAGAGCAATCTTCCGATCTAATTAGCTGTTCCGTTGGCCATTGTCGGCCAGCATTTTCCAGCGGGAACGCGCGTCGGCCTCAGTTTTCACGCAGGCCAGGCAAAAGGAAGGCTCTGCGATGCACGCGGTCGTCACGGGTCACGCGAACGCAATCCCGTCGCATTCAAACCGAACAATACGTCTTCTAATTACGCCGGTGGTTCGTTAAAATCACCGAGAACACTGGCCGTACACACTGCACGAAACGTTGTTTGTCTACGCTACCGCTGAAAAATATATGGACGTTTGCTTATTTTTAATGGACCGCAGATAGAAAGATTCAGGACGACTTTATTCTTTATCAGAGCTGTCGTGGAATATCACGACAAAATTAAATTATGTCAATATGAAATAAGAAGAAGATTGACATCTAGAAGCGTCAAGCGGTCGCGTTATGGAGGAGCCGTTTTATTTTTAAACATTATTACGATCCGGCTGTCAAGCTATAGATAGGATAAAATTGACGACTTTAATCGTAAATTATTATTTGAGGTTGCTTCTAATATTAAGTTCAAGTCGCATATATTATACATTTGTAGCGACACTCGACGTAGAACTTGTAACCGCGAACCGCTAATTGTAATCGCAAGCTCTACCCAAAGTGTACATCGAGAGTATTTGTTAATAAATATATCGTTAATTATACTATATACTATTGTACTATATATTATTATTATATATACTATATATTATACTATATACTATATATTATACTACATACTATATATTATATTATTATATATACTATATACTATTATAGTTTTTCTTCAGCACGTATCACGATCTATCCACCACACATTCTATGGTTAACCGTAAAAAAGAATCTCATAAAATAAGAATCTTTTAGTCGGCTTATACCTTTGAATTAAGTAAGTTCCTACTGCGACAAATATAGCTATCGAGGGACATCAAAGTGAAAAATGCGCAGACAAATGGACTTTTTAAATTCTTCCTCTTTGTAATTATTTGTCTACCCACAAGTTCGTATAAACGCAGTACCACTGGCGTGCCGTGTAAAGGAACTTCGAAATGTATCTTCAATTAAAATTTTATCTTCGTCACTGAAATTTCCGTTATTCGGAGTAAGAAGCTTGAAACGAAAAAAGAAACGTTAAACGAGTCAGAGCTGGAAGCGTTCCGAGGGCATTAGCAGCGGTAAGACGCGACATGTTAATACCGCGTGTGCGATTATCGTTCCCCGGTGGACTGGCACTGGCACCAACAGCACTCTGGAACAGTTGTTCTTTGACCAGCGTCCGGCGATTACACGGATCGCTCTACTTCGCGGCCGAGTTCTCACGTGCGTTCAAATGCCTTGAGAACTGCTTAAATGCCGGCGTGTATTTCCCAGGATCGGACCAGAACTACCCTGCGGACCGTCCTTTTCGAGTAGTGGAATTCGAGACGCGATCGCTTCCCACCCTGTGGCTTCGGTTTTTCTGCTTCAACGAAACCGATCGTGGCTACGTCTCCCAATGAAAATCACGCTTCTGCCTTAGACTATGGTTCCAGTGGATGCGTATTTGGAAGAATTGACGTTACGAGCTCGATACGTCGATGCAATCAAACGAAAGAAACAAAATCGCGAATGCAGATATCCCAAGGATAAGGAAGCGAAGCAGAGGCACCGTTTCGAGGAAAATGTTTCATTTTATTCGAAACACGTTCCTCTCGTGGCGATACAACGATGCGCCAAACGATCGTTGCGCGTCTTTTTGTGAGGTTTGTTCGAGAAAGCTCGTCGCAGCTTTCCGGATCTCGTCGTTATTCGAAGCCGCGGAGATGAGAAATAATTACACGGAGCTAAATCCGGCGAACAGGGTGGGTGAGGCAACATTTTAAGTTGTTTGTTTTCAAGAAAAGCAGTTACAGCCGCTGCACAACGAGCCGGGGCATTATCATGCAACAGAAACAGATTTTTCGACGCGTCAACCAACTCTACTCTGACGTCGATCGTTATGACTCTGCTTCCAATGACACAACCACCGTACAACGACACAACGACTGTGAAGGATATATTTTTTTGTATCGACGTCGCCGCTGTTATTTTTGCGACGGACTGTGTATGCGTAGAGATCTTTATGAGCATACGCATCGCAGTCTCCGGATGTTTCATTCGTCGGAACGCCATGATTCAAGGTAACGTTCATAAGAGAAGCTCGATAATTATGAAAACTTGAAAGGCTTTATCATCCTCTAGATGCATAAAACATTTCAAACATTGAAAAATCTACTTCGAAGACGTACGATCAGAGATCTGAAACATTTTGAAAGCTGCGAACGCTTTGGTTAACCTTCGAAACCTCTGAGACCGTGAAAAAGGCCTTGATACAGGACGAAGATAACTTTCTCGTTCTTCCACTAATCGCTGTTTCAACCCACGATTACTCTTCTTACGTCATCTGATGACTGACAAGCATTGAACTTTCATCATAGCGGATCTGTCGAGCGTGAAGCACGATTTAGCGGCGATTGAGTTTCCATAGCCGCGTGAAGGAAGTGGAAAATCGGCGGATAAAGAGGAAGCGCGTGCACGGCGTGGCGGTCAAGGTCGCGTGGAAAAACCGGTCACGCCCGAGCGCAGCGGAATCGAAACAGAGGATGTATGCGATTGGCGGGGTAAGAGGAGGAGGAGGACGCGAGAGAAGAAATTAATTGCCGCGCCTCGAGTGGCCAAGCGAGCGGCCAAGAAAAAGGGAGCGGTCGACGCTTAATGGAGGCAATTTGACGCGGAATATCGCAGATCTCGGGAACGAGTTTAAATTAGCGGCTGGAATCGTTGCCTGTGATTGACAAGCGTACGCCCCGAGATCCGATCTGCAGCGATCGCGCGCGATCTGTTTCGTCGCACGTGAATTGCTCACGTTCAAGCTCCATTGCTTTTCGGCTAGCGTGTAACAAACGCGTAAAAATTATTTACAATTTCGAATTGACATCCAGGCATACTGTATGTTATCACATTTTGTCGGATACTCGATTGGTAGTCGAGAAAGAAGAGGGCTGGAACTTTCGGATCTGCTCAAACGAACCGCAACGAAACATCAACGGAAAGTGTTACGTTCGCGTGATTGATCGGATCGAAGCAGAAAAACCAAAAGCTCGGTATCCATCAGCCGTTGCAAAAGACGAAGTTTCCAATGACAAACGTTTATTATACGTGTCCTAATTTCGATATTTGATCATTTAGAATCTCGTACGAATTCTAAGTTTAAAAATGTGAATTTAATATTTGGAGAAGATTATGTCGAAGAAATGAAAACAGGAGCCATCGATAGTGAGCTTGATACCGATATATATACATATACTGTCAATATTTCAAGATTCTCAAGTAAAAGGACCAATATGTATCGCCGATACCATATTATCAACGTTTATCGACAAACCGCGTTTTCGTCGAGTACCTTGAAATATCGACAACGTTATTTATTGATCGTCCAGGAGCATCCTTAAAGACGACGAATAGAGTGAGATCAATCGTGAATAGACCACGCGTGTTCATGCAAAT
Source organism: Bombus cullumanus (assembly GCA_014737535.1). Classification (NCBI taxonomy): domain Eukaryota; kingdom Metazoa; phylum Arthropoda; class Insecta; order Hymenoptera; family Apidae; genus Bombus; species Bombus cullumanus. Next base: position 3,004,083 of record JACXIX010000019.1, read on the forward strand.
TCGCATCTTTATCCACATGATTCAAAACAATGAAAGCAAAATAAACGCCTTTTGCACCTTCCACGAGTTTCTACAAATGCGTGAAAATCCGCGATCCAGTCAGAAAATCACTGGCAACATTGTATAGAACGAAAAAATATCCTGTTCGAATATACGATGTTTTGAAGAAATTCCTCGCGGTTCAACTTTCATCCGATGGAACCAAGTTTTACAAGCGAGAACTTGATAATATTGCGCGTTGGAATTGCGCGTGGTAGAAAGAAGCAGAAACAGAGGGAAGTTCTGTTTCTGAAACTTCTTCATGGTCGGTTGAGTTTCGGTCCGTTAAAAGTTGCGTTATCGCGAGCAGAATAAATAGGATCGTTAGTTTTTCCGTTTCCTCGTTCTGACTATTTTTATTTCAAAGACGAGCAACGAGGATTCGAGCGTTTAGAAGGAAATGGAGCTCGAACGGCCGGGATTGCAGAAGCGGAATGGCAACGAGGAGAAACGATTTGTAACAAAATTCGTCCGGTCGATGTCCAGTACGCGCCTCACCGGACGCACTCGTAAATAATGTTGATTTTCCGGCAGAGTAAACAGCAAGATGTAATCAACGCGATAGTTTCACGGCGGCGTGCACTCTGAAAACGATTCCCACGTTCGTAACGCGTTCCGCCTCCGGCCGTGATTTCCGCGAGATTTCGACCTAACCGAGCCGACCACGCGTGTCTTTTTCCCGCGTGCTAATTAATTAAAGGAAGCCACCGTGATCGACCGGAGTTGTTCCTCCTCTCGACGATTCACGGCAACGATAATTAATTACGTTTAAAGTTGCGAAAAATCTAAAAATTCTAATGTCCCGAGCTTTCGAGATTTGAACATCTGAAAATTTCGATGCTTGCGAATTTGAACGTTTGAAAATGTAGAAAACTGTAGAAGACAGAAAATTTATAGTACAAATGAAATATTTGGATATTTGAACGATTCGAAAGTTGGATAGTTTGAAAATTCGATAATTCGATAACTAGGGAATTCAAGCATCTATTATAAATTCGCCGTGATAATCGATAGTTCCGCTCGAATCGCTAATTTTCGCGCTCGCGTCGATAGCTCCGTTATTCTGAAAACGGGGCATAATTACGCTGAAAGTTTCGCGCGTAATTGCGCCAAATACGAGTTGCCCATGGAACGTTTCCCTTTGCAAGTACTAAACGATGGGGCTTCGCCTAAATTTCTCCTACTATCCCACTTTACATGTAAATCCTTTTACACGCATCTCAAACATCGATCGAACTGCCACTCTAATGCAACGAGATTTAATTTCGTTCGTAAAGACTAAGGAACTCCGGCTACCCGATTCAATTACCGTTCGAAAACTTAATCGTTTCCTCGATGGAGCAAGAATCGAGATCGAGTAAACTGCAGATTTCTATGCATTTATGTGATATTTGAAAATGTAAAAATATACTGTATACGTATACGTGATATGCAAAAATATGTAAGGTATATCCAGAGTATCTTTATAACATCTCTTCATAAATAATACTCTAATACTCATTAGGATACCTAGTGAGGAAGACAAATCATCTCTGCTTAGATTCCATAAAAATATTTGACTTATTATTAATAGACAAAATTAAACGAAATTAAGTTCGATTAAATTAAATAAAAAATACAAATTTCCACAAAGATCTGCCATCTACGATTGCTTTCCTTCGAAATCATTCTCTTTATAAATAATTCTCTAATAATCTTTACACTACTTAGCGAGTAAGACAAATCTCTGCTTAGATTCAGTTTTATGTTCCATAAAAATATTTGACCTATTATTAATATATAAAATAAAATTCAATTAAATTAAATAAAAAATACAAATTTCCATAAAGATTCGCAATCTGCCGATTGCTTTCCTTCGAAATGATTCTCTTTATAAATAATTCTCTAATACTCTTTACACTACTTAGCGAGTAAGACAAATCTCTGCTTAGATTCAGTTTTATGTTCCATAAAAATATTTGACCTATTATTAATATATAAAATAAAATTCAATTAAATTAAATAAAAAATACAAATTTCCATAAAGATTCGCAATCTTCCGATTGGTTTCCTTCGAAATGATTCTCTTTATAAAGAATTCTCTAATACTCTTTACACTACTTAGCGAGTAAGACAAATCTCTGCTTAGATTCCATAAAAATATTTGACTTATTATTAATAGACAAAATTAAATGAAATTAAGTTCGATTAAATTAAATAAAAAATACAAATTTCCACAAAGATCTGCCATCTACGATTGCTTCCCTTCGAAATCATTCTCTTTATAAATAATTCTCTAATACTCTTTACACTACTTAGCGAGTAAGACAAATCTCTGCTTAGATTCAGTTTTATGTTCCATAAAAATATTTGGCCTATTATTAATATATAAAATAAAATTCAATTAAATTAAATAAAAAATACAAATTTCCATAAAGATTCGCAATCTGCCGATTGGTTTCCTTCGAAATGATTCTCTTTATAAAGAATTCTCTAATACTCTTTACACTACTTAGCGGGTAAGACAAATCTCTGCTTAGATTCCATAAAAATATTTGACTTATTATTAATAGACAAAATTAAACGAAATTAAGTTCGATTAAATTAAATAAAAAATACAAATTTCCACAAAGATCTGCCATCTACGATTGCTTTCCTTCGAAATCATTCTCTTTATAAATAATTCTCTAATAATCTTTACACTACTTAGCGAGTAAGACAAATCTCTGCTTAGATTCAGTTTTATGTTCCATAAAAATATTTGACCTATTGTTAATATATAAAATAAAATTCAATCAAATTAAATAAAAAATACAAATTTCCATTACAAAGATTCGCAATCTGCCGATTGGTTTCCTTCGAAATGATTCTCTTTATAAAGAATTCTCTAATACTCTTTACACTACTTAGCGAGTAAGACAAATCTCTGCTTAGATTCCATAAAAATATTTGACTTATTATTAATAGACAAAATTAAATGAAATTAAGTTCGATTAAATTAAATAAAAAATACAAATTTCCACAAAGATCTGCCATCTACGATTGCTTTCCTTCGAAATCATTCTCTTTATAAGTAATTCTCTAATACTCTTTACACTACTTAGCGAGTAAGACAAATCTCTGCTTAGATTCAGTTTTATGTTCCATAAAAATATTTGAACTATTGTTAATATATAAAATAAAATTCAATTAAATTAAATAAAAAATACAAATTTCCATAAAGATTCGCCATCTGCCGATTGGTTTCCTTTGAAATAATTTGATCGGCACCAGCTCGGCCAGGGGTCTGCGCGCAATTATACCCCGGTGAAAAGTTCGCGCGTTGCCTCGGGAGCTTTATGAACGAGCCGGCGGTGTTTCCACGCTCATTAAAGGCTGCCTTAATTTCGTTGGCCACGGGACGACCTACGGTAGGTGAGGCGAAATTATCTTTAGACAGCCGTGTATATCTGCGGGCGATGCGGCTCTAATTAAATCCGTCGCGGATGATGTCCCGCGCGCGTACCATGCAACACGCCACAAATGCGGACAACGAGATCGAACGAGGAAGAGAAAAACGAAGAAGGAAACGGTTCATTGTGTAGTCTGGTAACGCGTGTCTCGACGGTGAACGTACGATTCGCCTGCTTTATTTCTGAGGAGAAACGGAGCAGCGGTGAAATTGCTTTGGATATGGTTAATAGCGTCGTGTCAGGGTAGAATCGTGCGGTTCCGATTCTTCGTAAAAGGTGTTCGTGCCTTAGATCGTTTCATGAAATGGAATAATACATTGGAATTTGTCGAATTCCCCTTTATTTCTCGTCTCTTTATCAGACCACCGATACCGTAATATGTTCCCAATTAGAAGACCGAATGCTTTTTTCGTTCAACGAGCACGAGGCAAATAGAACACTTGTAAATCAGATTTCTAAGAAGAAAGCAACTTCTAAATTCAGTTAACAAACGCTGTTGATTAATTGAATTTTAGCAAAATATCGCTTCTCCAATAGCGTTTTACAAAACTTTGTTCGCGTCTATAAAGCGTGAAAATCTGTCAACAGGTTCTTTTCCTTTTCCATTGTATCGTATTAGAATACTACGTTTTTCGACACTGAAACAAGAAAACAAATCGAAACGTGCTTAGTCGGAATTTTCGAAAACTACGAATTCTCGTGTTCTTCCACGTATCACGAGAAAGGCAGGATAAAAGAGTTTGTGGTTGCAGAGTGACCTTGAGCGAAAATATAACACGAACAGGAGATGTCGGGAGAACTGTGCGCGCGACGAAAATAATAATCGAAGGATGGCCAGATTTAGGAGTAAAAGAGGAGGCGGCAGCGATCGTTGGAGTAGCCAGCTCGTCGGCTAATTAATAGTTCCGGGAAGAGGCGCGAGGTGAAGAGAAAGGATCGCAGGATTGCGAACGACGGAGTAGGGAACGAAAGAGAGTCGGAGGACGGAATGCTGGACATGTGGCGCGCATCCGCGTGCCACCAGCCTGCGAACAGGGTGCGATTTTCTGACGAATGCGAGAATAGGTGCTAGAGGCCAGGGCCGCAATCGTTGCGAAACCGTATTTGTCCTTAGGTTCGTGAAATCGCAACGACATTGCCACGAAACGGATGGTAAACTACAATACAATCGCGCAACGAAGTTTCCATATTATCGTGGAATGGAGGATTCGTCTGGAGAGAAATTCTACAGGTGAAGAACTGCAAGTAGCTTGGAAGTTCAGATTCCTCAAGGTGTGAAATTATAACGATATTACGATGAAACGGGGTAGTAAACCGCAGTCATGAAATTTTCATATTCTTGTAGAATCGAAGGTTGGCGGAGAAATGGAACAGAGGTTTCGCGGAGAAATCTACGGGTGAAAATTCAAAGTAACTTGCAAGTAATTTGGAATTCTTCGAGATACGAAATTGTAACGATATTACCATAACGCGAACGGCGAACTGCGCGCAGCGGCGAGAAAATTGCGCTCGACGTTTTCATACGAAATTAAAATCTCAGAGAAATGGAATAAAAATCTCACGAGAAGACAGAAGAGCGGTTCGCAGGATAGGAAAATCAACAGGTGAAAACCGAATGCAATTTGGAAGTTTAAATTCCCCGAGGTGTCTCTTCCATTTCGACTCTGCTCCCCGGAAGATTTCAACAATTTCTGACTGAACGACGAATCGATTCGCGAGTATCGGAGAAGAAATTTCATAAAACAGATCACACCAGGCAACTGGAAATTTGGAAATTTGAATCGCTCGATACGTCTCTTCTACCTCGACGCTGTCCTCGAGGATCTCAGAAATCCTAAACGGATGGAAGTCTATGAATTGTATCGAAAAGGGATCAAAATTTGAGATAACGTGACAGTTAGAATTCTCCATAATTCGTCTGTCATGGGGATGGTGCGCGAGAATAATCGGCAGGGAAGAGGCACGCGAAGAATCCACGATTCGGATGCCTGGCGATCCCATGGTCCGAGGCAGGTGCGCGCTTTGTTTGCTCGGTTTTTTGCCGCGCGGTAATAGGAAAACCGCGTAGAGAAGCTGTTCACGCGCAACGAGCCGATTTCCCTTCCCTCGAGAATCGCTCGCGCCGACCTTCTAACGCGATATCAAGGTCGACGCGTCTCGACCTTCCTGTTAGCGGATGATTAATCCGTGATAACTGTTATTTACTCGAGATCGCGAATACTTTCTCCCGTGACAGGAAATTATAGAAAATTACAGGAAATAGCAGGAAAAATACAGGATAGCTTGGTGATCTTTCAAAAAATGTCGATAAATAAGGAGGACAGTTCTGTATTTTACTTTACTTTAATTCGAAAACAATGTCTACCCTTAAACAGATATTTCTATAATAGTGAAATTACGAGTTAAGAACGAAGACAAATCGATTTCAGGTAGACTATTAGTTTCCATTCTTGCAAATATAAAAAATACGATGTATTTGCTTGTAACGAGTATTACACTATGAGAGCTGTGAATAAAGAAATAAAAGAAGAAGAAAGTTAATTGGTCTTCCTCTCGACAAATTAACCGAATAAAACACGAACGTCGAAGAATAACGAGTACGTCAGACTATAATCGACATCGTAATTTTTCCAAACAAAATAACAGAATTTAGCCAATAAAGTTGCAACTTGTAGATCGCTGACACACGAACCTTGTACTCTTCTTGTAAATTTGAAGCATCCTCGAACGCAACGTTCGTCGTTACGATGACCGTTGCGATAAGCTCTATCTGCAACAATGACTAGTAGGCGAACGATTATCTGACGCAGAGTTCGACGGACAGGTTTTAATGAAACGTTTCGCGTTTCACCAGGGTCTGGCTTTCGCTCGCGCCACGCAATTTACTCGCTCTTCCTCTTTCCGTCCGCTAAATGATTAATGCGGCCACTGGAGAGCCGCGGTTCGCTGCTTTCCCGCTGCGACCACCTATGGTTCCTCTTTTTTCCCTGCCCCTGCGCCATGGAAGGCCGTTCCATCTTCTTTTCCGACGAACATCGTGTTTCATTTCTTTCGCCGCAGAAGCTTCTGTCGACTTTCGTCCAATGCAACGCGATTACTGCGTCGTGCGTTCTTTAAACCGGCAATCCACCGAAAAGCTAAGCTACACTAAGTCGAGTCCCGCTGCGTTCTTTTAAATCATTTTCAACTCGATGATATCTTTTAACATCGAACAATATTTCAAATTCCAGCGGAATATGAAAAAGATGGTTAATTGCACGAGCGACTTCTCGTCTCAATTTCACGTTTAAACGCTTGCTTAACCAGTCGGCTGTTATTGACGAGTATACCCGTCGTGAAGAATTGGCAATATCTTACGGCGTTATGACAAGTCCCGTCAGTCATTTCATTGCCATTTAATTCTATATTACAACAGCCACGCATACTCCGTGTTCGACGAGTATACTCGTCGTCGCTTACCTTTTGCCACACATTTTAGGTGCACGCTTTTCGAAGCTTTCAAGCAAGTCGTAACAGCTAACTGGTTAAAACGCCACGAACCTCTTTTGTTGCTAAAATGAGAGCAAGATCGTAGCGAAGTTATTTTATTCATTTTATTTATTTTATGCGCCTCAATACGCGTCCACAGAATCGTTTCCACGTGAAAGCTAAGCTGGTAGCACGGTAATAACCAAATAAAAATATTGCATGGAATTTTAAAGAAGACGCTATATACGAGACGTTTCGTAAATTGCAGAAAATTCGTACGCATTTTCAACAACGTCGAAGAATGCAGTAGTTCGATCGTAGTGGGGAGAGGCGGAAGTATAAACATAAATCGTATGTCACTGGGAAGAAACGAAAGAATTGGAACCGGTATCCGTGGAATTTCTCCAATTTCGAGGAAATCGCCGGATCGGTTAGGATGGAGCCATTACACGGGGCATCCAACACTCCATCCGATCATTTTTCGTCGTTCGCCGTACGTCGTTACCGATCCTAGATCGCGAATCCGACGTCGTACGAGCTCGGCCGACCGGGCAATCAATTTTTATTGCGCTTTGTGCGCCGGATCTCTCGATAAACGCGTCCAGATTTATTTATCGCCGTCGATGGTTCGACGACCGGGTGAATGCGACCCGATAGTACGTAATATACGGAACTAGATAAACGGCCAACGTAGGAAGACAACGGAGAGCAGCTCAGAATGAAACCTTTCACTCCAGTTTAGAATGAGACTGGACTTTTAAAAAATCAGACAGCGCCGTATTTCTTTCGCAACGAGCAAGAAAATCGACGAAACTTTCCAACAGACGGATAGATATCGTCGAAACACGTTTCTCTCGGATCACAGGACAGTCGCGATTGATGGTAGTTTCATCGGTAGCGTAGATCTTTATAAATCGTCCGGTTGATTCTTTCTTACGCGGCAAGCTTAGTTGTCTTATATACGGCGTAGAATACTCAGTAAAGTAGAAATAAATATAAATAAATATGCAATATTTGATTTTGTCAGAATGTTGAAAGAAAAATTGACGAAATTACTTTACATAATTCCATATTATGATATAAAAGCAAATGAAATTTTCTCTTGAAATTCTGTCTTTCAAGAGGTACAAGCTCGACGTTTATTTCGTCATCTTCCCGTTCGATGTTTAATGCATTTTCCTTTCATCTTGGTCGCTTCTGTTCAATCTTTGTCGAACTTCTTCTTCAAAGCAACCTCCATCCTCGTAAATACACGATTAACATACGTCGATCGTTTTCATGCAAAACGAAGCAATACATCACTCGTTTATAATTTTAGTATGATCGTTACAAATTGCTAATAAAGCATTCACGATCCTATAACATTTTTTTCTTGTTTATAATCGCCCAGCATGCTGATACAATTTAAAGAGATAAAAATGAAACAGCCTGTATATCGAGCGCCTGGAGGCCCCTTGATCTTCCATTTAACTCGATCCGCTTGTAATCAGTGGAAACATTTTCTAAATAAATAACGTAAATAATAATTGCCGCGTATAAGAAACTTCAGAGTTTCGCATCGCTCTTTTGTGAGACACCCGGTATAGACAGGACGACGGGGCTCGATCCACGAGTCGTTTATTTTCCTCCGTTCCCCAACGATCGGAAGGCGTTCTCCGTCATTTTATTCTCGGTTCATTCTCGTCTCATTTCGCTCCCGCGTCGATACAAAGGAACGATCCCGCCGAAAAAGAATGCGCATCTTGTCACGGCCCGGTTGATTAATTAATACGCGACCGATTACCGATTCGACGTGCTATTAGCAGTAAATCCCGCGTCAGGTCTCGTATCGAGGCCCGGCTGATATACGAGCCAGGCTCTCGTTTAAACTTTAAACGCTCGAAAGAGAAGTGGCACAAGGGGGACGAGAAACGGAAATCCGAACTAGTCGACACCCTACGAAGTTACGACACGGGCCCCCGATAAACGTCCACCTGTTAATTAGCCCAGGGATCGGCCACCGATCTATGCCGATCGGTATTCCGATTTTAGACCCTGTCGAACCGAGAACGCAACCGGCTATTAACGAGTCCGTGACGTGGTCAGATGCTTCGCAAACGTTGAATAACAGAGCGATTAATAAGATTCGGATTGTGGTTTCTCGTTCGCCATTTGGATCTTCTTTCTTATCTTTTCTTTTCTTCCTCGTTCTTTTTCTTTTTCAAGTAAAGATCCCAAGGAACAGATCGCGTTGAAAAGTACTTGATTCACGACTAGGCTACAGTATATTAGCAGATTGCCATTCGAATTCCGATTGAATCGTTTCGAGTTGTTCGATCGACGAAACGTCGTTGTACAAAAATATTCCATCGAGCGATCGGAATCGAACCGGCTACGAATATATCTGCTGGATCAATGCAACAGCTAGAGTCCACGTTCAGAGGAAATTTAAAAGTACAAAGATGCGCAGAACGCGCGTGATATGCGAAGTTACGTGAAATACGCAAAACGAAACGAGTTTCTACCTATCTTCTATTTCGTTGGCAACGTTCGTAAGAGTTACGAATGTTATGAATTACGTATTACGAGTTATGAATTTTTCTCCAACGAATTGTTATCGCGAATTAGTATCGAAAATGGTATTAAAATATATATCAAAAATGCAAACGTATACGAGTGTAACCATTCGTCTGAACGAACGTTACTAAAGATCAACGTTAATTTCGACAAATTTGCCGAAAAGAAATATTTGCACGGCGCGTGGTTAAGCGTCCTCTTTCCCTCTTCGAAAAGATATATCTACAAGAAGAAGCGATCTATCATATGGTGACCCGTATGATCCGTTTCGCGTGTCTCGTCGGCCGACTGTCCGCTCGAATATATTTTATCCTGCAACATTTTTTGCAACATTCTGCATCGATAAAACCAAGCCGTTGTTAATTGCGCATAGATTTCCGACAAAAGGTTCTCACACGGCTGCGGTATCTGATCGAAAAGGGCCGAAAATCAGGAAATCGTGGTCGTTTGACTATGTAATACTACAGTTAATGGCGAGTGTAGTATTGCAACTGTAAAACTTGAAATTGCTCGACCGTCCACGTAAGAACGTTCTCGCCGAGGAAAATTGGCCCCGGCAGCAACAATAGGACGTATAGAATCGCGGAAAGAAATATAGGAACGTAATTATTAGTCGTAGCTTGGCTCCGGTCGTTACTCGAGAGTAATAAACCCGCTTGCAGCTAATGCAGCGGCATAATTCTGTGGCTCGCACTGCTATGCCGGGACACGGGTAAATTCAACGGCAAAACCAACGATTCCAGCGATATGGATAATAACGCTGGCAAGAAGCTTTCGTCGCAAGAAAACGTACACTGCGCTCGCAACGCGATAAATACCAGTTTGCTTGGCAACTTTTGCGAGAAACATCGATTTCTAACTATATGGTAGGACAGGATTATTCGAGTCACCTAAGCTTCAACAGAGCGATCAAACTTGTACGTTACGATACACCATTCATTGGTCCATAACGTACGTAATAAGGAAGAAGAAGGCGAACATATTGTAGGTAAATTTAGATCTAGCGAGAGGAAATATCAGAGACGAGAACGCGATTCGAATAATTCTGTGGCGGGGTTGTTCGAACGGGCGACAACTGATAAAATGAACAAGAAGCTGACTCTTGGAAATGAAGTAATATACAGAGACTACTCAATTATGATAATTGCAATCCGAGGATGTTAAAGTCGAGCGAAATTTCCTTTCGACGAGTACAAGTAATATCCTCGTAAAAAAGAAAACTGTGATAAAAATATCGACGTAAGTGTAGCATATTTTTCATGATGTTTGTCATTGTTGATGTTACTTCTTGTTACCCGTTCCTATAATTCTGCTAGGTTTACATTCAGGCAACGAATATACCCGCGACGCTCAAGTTACGTAATGATAGCTTACGCTATCTCAGATGAAATCAAAGTCCGATATTATATAGAAAAGTTCTGTTTCAAGTATATCTCTGCGTATCTGCAGTAATTTCTTCGTATCCAAACGCATCTCAACATCGCTACGTTCCGATATCTCGTCGTTCAACAGAACATCGACTGACTGATAAAAAATCCTAAAAACCTCCATTCTTCGTTGTAAATCGTTTCACGCGAGAGAACACGTTGATATTTACATCAACACGGAACACGAGCCATCTCCAGCCATCGATTAACAAACCAATCTCAAACCTGTCTTCTCTCTCTCTCTCTCTCTTGCTCGCTCGTTCACTCTCTCTACAATCGGCAATAAAAAAAAATCGTAGGATCCAAGAGCCACGAGGCAGAATTCATCGTCGTTCGAATAAGTTCGATCAGCCCTCTTCTTCTACGTATACAGAAGTACGTGGCGTGTAGTTCGGGATCCTAGAAACACGTGCAAAGTGTGCAGTTGCACACACGCTGCTGGTAGTCGTAATAATAAAGCATCGGCGAGCTGGAGCGCGAGCAAGCGAGCTACACGGCTCGGTAATAAGTTCCTGGTTTACGGTTCATCGGCAGGTTATCCCGAGGCTGGATCGGCCTACCGGCCGACTGAAATCACCGGTGGCCGCGAACCGACTCCGTGCACTTGCTGCTTCTCTATCTTTTTCCATGTTGCTACTCCGTTTCGTTTCGATCACCCTTTCACCGGGGGCGTGGTGGCTGCAATATCCCCTGGCCAATGCAGCCGTAATTACACCGGCGGCGAAAGAACGTAAGCCAACCGATCCGATCGTCGGATCGACGTTCGGATGCACGTTGGATAGAGAGAAGAGGTTCCCAATCGAGGTGTCTTATGGCTGATGTCTCTCTGTTCCGTTAGATCGAGTCAAAAAATACTCCAGAATGAAATCAGAAGTTCTACTTTTGGTTGAATTTAGACTCTCAAGTTTCGAGATTAGCTTGTGTTCAAATCGAGTATCCTAAATGTGGGCAAATTTACAAATTTCAGGTCCCAAGCTTGAACGGTTTAAATTGGACCAACGTGCGTTTGAAAATCTCAAGTTTGAGCGTTGAAGATTTGTTCTTTCAAACTTGAGCGCGCTGAGTCGAGTCGCTCTAAATTTGAGAGTCCCAAATTTTAACCTTGAGAATTTAAACTCGCGAGCTTGTACGCGTTAAATTAGATCGCCTGAAATTCGAAAATTCCAAATTCTAGCGTCCTTAATTCGAGCTACGTTCGATCGCTCAAAATTTAGAAATTCCAGATCCGAGCCTTGAAAATTTCCGCTTTCGAAATTGAGCGCCCTGAGTCGAGTCGCTCTAAATTTGAGAGTCCCAAATTTTAGCGTTGAGAATTTAAACTCGCGAGCTTGAACGCGTTAAATTAGATCGCCTGAAATTCGAAAATTCCAAATTCTAGCGTCCTTAATTCGAGCTACGTTCGATCGCTCAACATTTGGAAATTCCAAACCTGAGCCTTGAAAATTTTCGCTTTCGAACTTGAGCGCCCTGAGTCGAGTCGCTCTAAATTTGAGAGTCTCAAATTGTAGCGTTGAGAATTTCAACTCGCGAGCTCGAGCACGCTAAATTAGATCGCCTGAAATTCGAAAATTCCAACTTCTAGCGTCCTTAATTCGAGCTACGTTCGATCACTCAACATTTGGAAATTCCAAACCTGAGCCTTGAAAATTTTCGCTTTCGAACTTGAGCGCCCTGAGTCGAGTCGCTCTAAATTTGAGAGTCTCAAATTTTAGCGTTGAGAATTTAAACTCGCGAGCTCGAGCACGCTAAATTAGATCGCCTGAAATTCGAAAATTCCAACTTCTAGCGTCCTTAATTCGAGCTACGTTCGATCGCTCAAAATTTAGAAATTCCAGATCCGAGCCTTGAAAATTTCCGCTTTCGAAATTGAGCGCCCTGAGTCGAGTCGTTCTAAATTTGAGAATCCCAAATTTTAGCGTTGAGAATTTAAACTCGCGAGCTCGAGCACGCTAAATTAGATCGCCTGAAATTCGAAAATTCCAACTTCTAGCGTCCTTAATTCGAGTTACGTTCGATCGCTCAAAATTTAGAACTTCCAGATCCGAGCCTTGAAAATTTGCGCTTTCGAAATTCAGCGCGCTGAATCGGATCGCTGTTAATTTGAGAGCTGCCAAATCGATCGTTATTAATTTGAATTCGCAAACTCGATCGCACTGAACTAACCTACCTTGGATTTGAAAATTCTTGAAACTCGACTGTTCCTCTCGGTTGCACGAGATAACTCGGTGTAACGGGGCTAATTATCCCCTTGGAGGGACGTCGAAGAAAAAAGACGGGGCCGTGCATCTAGTTGTCAGCGCTGTGATTGCACGATTTTCTAGATCGTACGGCTACACGTGCACATGTGCATGCGCAAGCACACAAGGGCCAGTGTTTCGTAATCACCGGTCGATTTGACGGCGGGTAATTGAACGTCGAGAATTTCTGGTCTAACGATATAATAGGCACCGAGCGATTGCCCGGCGAAGACACGTATACCTGGGGCTAATTTAAATCCCCGTGCAATAACAAAAGTCGCGGTGATTATCGGACCACCGCATTCTCTGTCCACTCGAGTCTTCGATTATCGCCGCTCTAGGGAGACCAATTGGCCCGATTCCAGCGAACATAGTGAAGCCGTTCATAAGCGTTAAGTTTCATACAAGACGTGATAATTTCGTTTAAAATATCAAGGAAACGATTAATCGATTTTGCAATCTTGCAAGGTAACGATGCGAATGGGGCAACGTGATGAATCGACTCTCTCAGAAGCTACATTGATCAAACTACGCTTTCTATTAATTTCTTATTTTCGTTATATAAGTAGACGATTAATGTCCAATTTTTAGCAGACGAACGACTAGCTTCCACGAGCTCGTTCATCGCAGAGGGATCACATAAATAACGATAAACCGCGACTCGATCAAGTAACCGATGTTGATGCTACAACAGATCATTTTTGTACCCACGGTAAACGTCAAACCAAGTGACGATCCTCGAAGATTGAAATCCTTTGACGATTTAGACGATAATTACCTGTCATCTCTTTATCCTGATACTCATACTCGGGACTTCCTCGCTCTGGTCTAGCTCTTCCCGCTGGTGTCCTAATGTTCAGAAATTGGGATGATCGCGGAACAATCGACGCATATATAACTTTCATTTCAACGTTTAAGTGGGTTGAACCATAAATAAGCGAAGCTAAAAACAGCTTCGAAACCGAACTCTGGCATGACTAAGAGATCTCCACCCTCGCCATGAACGCTCATTCACTCGTCCAACCGCTCCAAGCTCTTCTTACGGTGCACGTGCACAGCCTCTAGGTCCGCGAAGAGGTTCTGAAGATAGCGAGAACAAGGAGGAAACTCGACCGAAAGAAGATGGAAGAGAGAGAGAAAGAGCGGTCGAACGAGGAATAGGTTAGAGGAGGAGAAGGGTAAGGTAAGTATTTCTCGGGCAAATATAATATACGAGTACGCGAAGGCCCCAGGGAGTAACGTCCACCATACCGAGACCATAATCTTGGCTGGAAGATGGTACCACACCCATGGGGGGTCGGCGGATAGGTCGATGGTGTTCCTGCAGAAAGCAGCGCAACCTAGCCCATCTTTCGCTCGTATGTATCGTCCTGTCCACGACTAAATCCCCGAGAAATCCCGTGCGCACCTATTTCTATCTTTAATACGTTCACTGCCTCGTGAATTTTATATATAACACCGTTGTCCTAAGAGCCGCCATAAATCGAAATATCAGAGATCCAGGATAACAGTTATTTCAGAGAAGATAATAATTTTGAGAAAATTAATTTTTTTATTTCAGTGCAAGCCAATTATCAATAAGTGTGAGAGAAATTTTGCAAAAGATCAAACGATTGAAAAATATTCATTTTTAATTGGTTCCGATCACCAGTAACGAATTTTATTTTGATTGCCGCTAACCGATATCGACCTTAAATGATCTTTTCTGGTTACGTTCTTCGACTGTTGCCGATTGTTGTTAATATTAACGATAATTAGTATTCGTATACAAGAAATTAATTATAAAAATTACCTATGTGTTTTATCGAGCTAAAACGCGGTCTGAAAATATGCGAATGAACGTTCTACGTTGCACGAGGAACGAGAAACATAGCTTTTAACACTAGAACTACCACATCCGTCAAATTCACTGGTTTTACAATTTTATTATAAAATTCCTACTTCATCTTATATTTTTCTCCACAATGATGTAACGACTTTCTCAACGATAATTAAAAGAATAATATAACGAATTTTATTTCGCTTTTTATGTATTCGAACTCAAAATAATTTTGTATCCAGGCTACCTATATCAATACCAGTGAAAATGACTGGTACTTGTCAAAGCGTAAAAGGATCCTGCAATGTACTTATGGAACCCCAATTAACCAGTTTCCTCGTTTTCTACAACTTGCCACACATTTTTAAAATTTCTACCGCGTATCATTCGATATGATGTGATATCAGTTATCAGGAAAATTCCGGATCGATCGCTAGATTGCTAACACCACATCAAAAAGTACCACATCAATCAAAATGACTGGTCCTACAATTTTATAAATGTGTCAACTCTTGTTTAGGGATCATAGTCCCAGATGGATTGATAATACGAAAAATGTACTACATAACATGGAACTCCTTCTGTAAGAAAGTAATAAATCAATAAATATACAAATATTCTATTATTACGTACTTTTTGAAGACCAGTCATTTTGATTGGTTTTGGTAGAAATAACTTGGTGTTAACTATCGGTAGTTCTAGCGTTAAATAACGAGGCAGTTGATGTTGCACTTTTCCTAAATGCACATAGAGATATTCAGTGCGCGAATCGACGACAATTTCTTGCGCAACAGTTCGATCTTTTCTTCTAATAAAGAAAAAAAGTCATGTCGTGAATTGCGCGCACGTTCACCTATGAACGAACCAATGCCCTTTTCGTAAACGACAAAACTGTCGCATGACAAATTGTCGTTGATGCGTGCACAGCCTCGAAGCAAGGACCTCGCCGCCTTTCGTCATTTTGGAATTCGTTGCCGGCGGCGATTTTAGTATTTTTCTCTACGAAATCGCGAACACGCCGCGCCATTATCGCGTCGCGTTTTTTCCATTGCATCAAGACCCTCCTCTTATGATAAACTTATACAGGGTATAAATTTCGTCCGCGATTCTGTGCAAAAAGAAAGAAGAAAAAATACGGAAATCGCCCGCGGCTACGAGATTAACTACCACGTTGAAGTGGAAATGCGAAAGCATCTGCGAATCTCTGCGTCATACGTCTACGTGTAAATCTGCGAAGCTTCCTCCTAATCTGCGGCATCGCGAGTTCCGCAATGGTAGAAGCACATTGATGAATTCCACGGAATGTTGGCGGAAATGCGAGCGGGAAACGGGAACATTCGCGACAATGCCAAGAAGGAGCTTCGTCTTGCTGTTAGTACGCATTATCTGTGTTATCTTATTCCCTCGAATTATACGCGAGGAACGATCGTTTCGAAGAATCGAGGCACAACTTGACCCAGTTCTGTTCGACGAATCTCTAAGAAAATTGTACCACGTTCTGGCTTTCTTTATAATACTCAAAATTCCCCCATAAACTCGCCAGGTCCACCGTAATGACGCTAACGATCGTAAGACCACTGGAATCGTTCCAGAATTCGTCGATTCCTGCGAAACATCTTTCTCGGCCTGTGAAGCTAAATTACAGGTCTGGAATCGCGAGTAGAGCCAATCTCCACCAACGATCCCTTGCAGTTTTAATAAAATGGATACTGCCAGAGCAGTCTACTCGTGTAAGAGAAAAGGGCAAAAACTGATCGAAACACGGTGTTCGCGCAAGCTACGAGGATTTAAATGATTCACGAAAGTGTTTATCGTAGATTTATCATCGAGAACGTATCATCGGAACATTTATCGTAGAAAATTTGTGCATATCGTGCGCGTTGTAGAAAACATCTTGGAATTTCATTAGCCCGTTAATTTCAATTTTTCATGATTATATCAGTAGAACGAAAATGTATACGAATCTACGTATTTATTTATTTTAGCCTGTATATAGAAATTACATTATATTTATTGCAAACGTAAAGCTAGTATTGTTTAAATACTCTTCTGACCTGTACAAAACTACTATATATTTTTTTCCAGATTTGTTCCAAGCTTAAGCAATAAAACCGTAACAGTCGAGTCTCGTGAAGATGCTAAATTTCGAAGTCTCATAAATTTCAGAATCTTTCGTATAAGGTGCATAATATATTCGTAAAAAGTACCTACGCACAGGTGTTGAAATAATTTCGTCAGCCTTCGTAGCATACTCGTACCAAATATCTCGTACTTTCTATATACATTTTCAAATGTAATTGTCCGATTTCTATATCGATAACGAGTTTACAGAAGTGTCTTATACTACTTTCGTGAGCTGTAAGTGGGTTACCACGCGACATATCGATAGCCGACCTCGGATGCTCGATCGACTTTCATAGAGGGTTCTTCGTTCATACAACGATACTGGTTCGACTGGATCGTAAGAAGGTTGAATGAAGAGGAGGAACAGGGTTGAAAAACGTGGAATACCATTGGAGAAAGAGAGAGAAAAAGAGAGTAAGAGAGAGAGTGAGAGAGAGAGCAGAGTATCCCTTTATACTGGCAGTGTCCGCCGAACAATGTCCATTCACTCGAAACGGGCCAGCGGTCCCATCTTCTCCAAATATGTTGGCGATAAAAGCAGAATAAAACGGCCAGACACGTCTATCCCCGTTCTCATCTTCCGTGCAAAACCCTACGTAATAGTCTCTTCCTTCTATAAACCGTACTTTATCGAAGGTAAATCGATGACCTCAAGTATGAAAATTGTGTTAGATTTATTTCTCGGTAGTTTGTGAACGAGCTATAAAAATGTTCCATGATAGAAAACAGGTGGATGAAGAAGAATGAGCGGAGTAAGCGAAAATTGTATTGTAGAATCTTGGATAGAGTCTTTTATTTTCTCTTTCTTCTTCTTGGAGAAAGCTGAAAGAGTTAATGCGAAACTGCGATTCGAGGTTGTAGCAGAACTTTGGAAAATCTTCGGCACGTTACGAGCTCCAACGAGATTACGTTTAGTCTAATTAATTCAATGCTGGTTTCTCGAGCATAGTACGTCACGACGTTTCGCTACTCTTTTGCGGAGATCGAACCAGGACGTGAAACGTTCGCAACGATACGAAAACGTATGATCGCAGAAGAAATACAATAACTTTGTGTTTGTTAAATATGAAGAAAAAAATCTTTCGTTAAATAAAGAAATACGTTGAAAATGACAACGTGAGTTCGCGCTCGCCATTCATATGCAAATGCGCTAGTTACAATAAATAGTAACTAGAAGATAGTTCTAGATACGATCGATAGATTTTAATCGACAGGTTTAAGACGTTCTTTTGCTTTTATTCCTAGTCCATGTAAGAAAGTTCAATAAAGGTTTTTCGGCTCAGAACAGTGAGATAAATTTATCCAAAGAATAAAATAATAGCTATTACGATCCTACCTCTGAATACAGAAATAACAACAAAACACGATAGCTTCGATTTTCTGATTTTTACATCGCTTGCTGACTACGTAGCACATAGGAGAAAAATGCGAAACCTGAATATAAACCAGCACTATAAATAACAAACAAAAATAAATACTAATAATAATATTTGCCGACCAACGAACAGTATACTCTGCAGGTATATTTCCATAAGAGACGAATATTTCGACTCGATTAAATATTCGTCTACATTCGTAACGTTACTCGTATAGTCATCGTAACAACGCTAATATTTTAGAAACGTTCAAGAAGCTGACAAAGAAATTCAAGTGCAAACATCGAACGATATCGAATATTAAAGCTGTTCGTCTCTAAAAGACGAGAAATCCGACTTATCGCGAGACCTTCCCATACAAAGCTACTAAAAAAATCTCCTTTCACACTTTCTCGCGGATACTGCGGTTTTTTCCACGGTCGCTTCGTATCTTTCTTGTCCATAATTCAAGAATAAAATAATCCTATGGACGTTCTAATTACCAACGCAAATATACGACGAACGTTTATTGCTGGCGGTCGGACACGGATAACGAACGGTCAAAAGTTGGTGGTCGAAAGGGTGTGGGGTTTGGGAAAATGAAAAGAGTAGAACGATTAGAGCTTAACGAGCCGAGGACTCGAGTAGAAATCAGAGAAAGAGAGATATCTAACCGACGCGACGGTTGATGAATGGCTCCGATCGGTCCTTATAAGAAACGTTTAATCTCGTCTACTGCGGAGGTAGAAACGAGTCCTCTGACTCTCGTAAGATTTATCGTTTCAGCCGAAGACTACCGGTTTCGATTTTGTTTCCGTTTTGCCAACTACCGCCAAATATTCGCTCTCGGAGGCAGATTCATCCGCGATTCAGTCTGACTCTTTCGAAACGTTAGATTATCGGGCAATAAGCATTAAGTCGTCCGAAAAGTTTCTTTCGCTTTATAAGGAAATAATGGATGCACAACATTTTTCGTTTTATATTATTTTATTTATGTTATTTTATATTATTTAAATTATATTACTTTATATTATTTTATTTACGTATGATCCATTTTGCTCTGTCAAGATAAAGATCACAACGTTTGACAGATTAGGTTTCATCTTAGGTGTCCGTGAAAGAAAGACACTTTTCGGACAACCTAATAAACAGACTATAGACATGGCTTATGTAGTCGTGGAAAGCTTAAAGGTACAAGGATTTACGAGGCCACAGGAATCTCCGTTTAGATTCTGTTTCTTTGACTACCACGGTAAAAATGTATCGTTTCCGGTTTCGCTCTATTTTGAACGAAAAATTCCAAATTTATGCAACCACTTGATAATTATGGTAAAACGTAAGGGCTGCTGTGAAACAACAACGAACGACTCTTGTTGCCGCAAGCTGCAAAATATTTCCAACAGCGATATATAGGAACATTTGGTGCACGCTGAAGCAACAGCGATTTTTTCCAGGAAGCATGGAACAGTGATAATATGCTCGACGTTGCTGGATGTTGCTTCAAGCGTGGTTCTAAATCAAAGTCATATCGAATGGAATTAAAATTGCAAAAAGGATTAACGTCCACGAAGAAGATTTTCTTTTCTTCGATACACTCTTAATTATTTTTATATCCTTTCTTTTCATTTCTTTTTTTCTTCCACCGAATGTCCAGGAAGGAACTTGCATTCGTGTAAGAGTGGAACGGAAAGCAGAAAATTACAAAAAAACTAGTTACATCGAACGAAACTCGCTCTATCCATGTAAAATGTCAAGCATCCCGAGATTCGAAGAGAAAGCCTCGCTTTCCTGTTCCTTACAAACGATTTCCTCCTTCTTTGGTCGTCACGGAAGACAAGCGACGTCCCGGAGACTCGTCGTGGCAGCGACAGACGGATCAAAGCCGTTATTAATTTGTCTAAGCGGATGATAAATGTAGGAGAAGAGTTTTTTCCAGGACGCAGTCCCGTCGATGGGCCACCGCAACGTCTGACAACGTTAATCCTTTTATTTCTCAACCCCTGCCCCTCGATCTCTCACTCCTCCGCTTCCTCCTCGCTGCTCCTTTCTTTTTTTCGGCAAGGGAAAAAGGATTAATGGGCTTATAGCATGACACTGTCGTCGGATAAGATCACGGGCCCCGTTTTACCTGTCTGCTGCCGGGACCTCCGCCGATCATATCTCGCGGAATCCAAATCGCATCTTGTATCTCGTGAGTCCGCTGGTAAGACAGGCCTTTTATCGATTTTTGATCGCGATGCCGTGGACTTTGTGCCTCGAAGTTAAGCGTCAAGCCACTCGAGACGCGTGATACTCGAGACGTGCTCTCTCGATCGCATCGAGAAGCCACAGTGTTTAGCGTGTTTCGTGGCTAGAAATTTTCAGATCAAGAATTCCATCGGATTGCTGTTGTTTCGTGTAATTGATAGGAGGAAATTTTCCTTGGTATTCGAAAAGATTTTCGTCGAATCGAAGATATTTCGGGTATTCGGCGTAGTAGGAAATACTCTTTGCTGTTTAAGAAGGTTACCTTCGGACGAAGAATATCTTGCGTATTTGGTAGCATGCCATTTTCTTCCATGTTCAAAAACATTTCCTCCGAATCAAAAATATTTCGTTTGTTCAATGGTAGGGAATTTTCTTCAATGTTCGGAAAAATTCTTTTCGAATGGAGAATATTTCGTTACTTTACCACGGAAAATTTTCTCCCATGTTCAAACAGATTCCCTTCGGATCAAGAGTGTTTCGTTTGTTCAATGGTAGGGAATTTTCTTCAATGTTCGGAAAAATTCTTTTCGAATGGAGAATATTTCGTTACTTTACGACGGAAAATTTTCTTCAATGTTCGGAAAAATTCTTTTCGAATGGAGAATATTTCGTTACTTTACGACGGAAAATTTTCTCCCATGTTCAAACAGATTTCCTTCGAATCAAAAATGTNTTCGTTTGTTCAATGGTAGGGAATTTTCTTCAATGTTCGGAAAAATTCTTTTCGAATGGAGAATATTTCGTTACTTTACGACGGAAAATTTTCTCCCATGTTCAAACAGATTTCCTTCGGATCAAGAGTGTTTCGTTTGTTCAATGGTAGGAAATTTTCTCTAATGTTCGGAAAAATTCTCTTCGAATGGAGGATATCTCGTTTATTTTACGGCGAAAAATTGTCTCCCATGTTCAAACAGATTTCCTTCGAATGAAGGATATTTCGTTTGTTCAGTGGTAGGAAATTTTCTCTAATGTTCGGAAAAATTCTCTTCGAGTGGAGGATATCTCGTTTATTTTACGGCGAAAAATTGTCTCCCATGTTCAAACAGATTTCCTTCGAATGAAGGATATTTCGTTTGTTCAGTGGTAGGAAATTTTCTTTAATGTTTTGTGCATTTTTAATTTTGTGCATTTAAAAGCAGAAAAGTTTCTTGATTCTCTTTCGAGATACTGCCACGAAACTCGTGTAACAGAATATACGTGCTACTCAGAGGGTATTTAATCGCGATGTTTTAAATCAGAAAACAACACTATCCTCTTTTAACAGTGGCTTTGAAAAATAATTACAGTCTCGATATCAGTGAAAAAGAAACTGCTAAACGAATTCGTATACAACGCAGGTGGTTTGCAGCGAGAAGCGCAGCGGGAGCTCAAAGTTGAAGAGCAGTCACGAGCGACTCACTGTCGCATCGTTTGAAACTTTTCGAACAATTGCCTCGAACGAGAAATGGAAAAGGTAAGAGAGCCGTGTCAAAAACCCGGAAAATTGACGACTTCTTGATACGAGAAGATTCTCCCGAAGAAAATTGCGATTTCACGGTTAGGCACGACGAGATCCACCGGTAAAAAGCTACTTGCAACGTAAAATCATTTTGCAACGTAATACACGTAACGTGTCGTGGTTGACTCGAACCGATATAATCTCAAAATATAGGAAAATTTATCGAAAAACAGAAAAGGAAGAAATAGTAAAAAATTCTGAATTTATTGATTCGAACGAGTAGACTCGAAATCTATGAAAAATTATTGAAATAGACGAGAAAAGAAATAAAAAGATCTCTGTATTACGTGACTCGAACGACAAGGCCTATTGCAGATTCGCAAAAAATTATTGTAATGGACAACAAGAGAAATAAAAAGAATTCCGTATTACGTGACTCGAACCAGAGGAATCGAGATGTGTGAAAAATTGTTGAAACGAGAAAAAGGAGAAAATAGTAGAAAAATTGTGTACGATAATTTTAATCGGTTTAATCGAGGATACCGCACGCATAAACGTGTTCCTAAAGAAACTTTTTCAAGAAAAGAAATTTGGCTAGTTTGCCGGACGAACTAATTCCCAGATGGAAAACGTATACAAAGGGCGGAGTAAGTATGGAAAAAGGGAAAAATGGTCACCGGCTGACGCTTCTCTCCTTCGTCAAACTCGCCCCCCCCCCCCGAGGCGAGGCAACAACCGTGGATTCGGTTTAAGCTGGCAAACTGGAAAATACGGATACAGGCAGCGACTGCTTTCTCCCAGATGCATAAATTCGATAAGACTGGAGGATAGTGACCGTAATTCGCTTCCTTCCGCGTCCGAGCAAGAAAACGCCCAACAGAATCTCCCGCCGGCTGACGTATTTTTTTTCCCAATAATTGGCCTGCGCATAAAATATTTTTCACCGTAATTTTTCTCTTATCGTTGCTCGGGCCAAACCTTTTACTCGCCAATTTCCATACACGTCGAACATATTTCACCGCAATTTCCACCGACTTTACGACGTTTAAATTTCTCCGCGCGTTAAATTCTTTATCCGCCAATTCCCGATATTTGCTTGGCGTCGCGTCAATCTTCCGCTCCGACTTTTCTCCACTTTCCTCTCGCGTCCTCGTATTTCGCTCGGCCTTGCACAGCATCCTGCTCGTCCTAGAGACCTCCCGCGACGTACGAAAAAGCGACTTTCACGCCTCTAGCCTACGACCACCGGTAAAAAACGAAACGCTGCTCATTACCGTCTCCATTGACCGTCACCCAAGCCGGATGGAGCTGATCCCTTGGAGACCGTGACTTACTGTCACGACGAAAATGGAAGAAATTCCACGGTTACAGAGCAACACTGCGGCAAAAAGGATCGACAAGAACTCGTTCGGTTCGTTTGTACTTCGTAGCCAACGGCCAAGCTTCCAAGTAACACCTGCGACTTCCGTTTTACGAGAAAACCGTGTACGCGGCAAGAAACCGGCCGATTAATCCGCGAGACAGCCGCTGATCGATCGCAGCCACTTGAAGGCCGATTTCCATCGGTTAAAAGTGGGTTGGCCCGGTTCGAACGGTAACAGAAATCGTTGTTCGCGTACCAACGATGACGCGACGGTACTCGATCGTTAATGATGGCCCACCCTGTCTTTCTGGAAATCGCAAAAACGAGACGCCACGAGGGGAAAACTGGTTTCATTTAGAAGTCTCTCTCTTTCTCTCTCACTCGCTCGCTCCATCTCTGTTCGACGAATTTAAAAACTCACCGGCCGCTTGGAAGGTTCCGGGCCCTGTCTGATGATCTCCAAGGGTGCGGGTATCGAGGGCCTTCCCAGGTACCAATCCTCCCGTGGATTGTAGTTATCCAGAAGCTTCAGCAGGCGTGGCACGTTCACGTAATTATCGTCGTCGAAGTGGCAGAACCACCTGAAACAGAGTCAGGGTATCGCTCGATTTAATGTCCCTGATTCGTTCATCCTTTCGTGTCGATAGAAACGTATCCAGTTTCTCGGACGGGCTCAATTATTCGTACAGGGAGATCCTAATAAAATTACGGTTTTAATGACACTTTATTACCCATGAGTTTTTCCTTGAAAAGGATCGTAGATGTATAACGGGGGAGAATTTTTAAAAGGACGCGTTTACGAGATCCATCTATTCGTCTACGACGAATTAAAATCTTTCGATTCCTCTCGCTTTTTTTAATTATTTCATCACATACGTGTGACATTTAATTCACGTTATAATACGTACTCTGTAACGTAAAGTAGTTACATACTGTGCATAAAGTAGAGTTTGCTAGTCGCACTTTGTCATGTTAATTTAAACCGAGCGCTTCGACGACTACGCCTACTTCTTTTCTATCGGTTTATTACAAATCGATTAGTTCGTTCGTGTCACATGTACGTTGCCGTGTAAAATATTAAAGAAGATAAAATTTCTTAGAGTTTTCCGATAATCGTAACGAGTAGTTGGCGATGAAAATCGTGCAAAGTGACCATAGATACTTACGAGCGACAGTGTACGTATTTAAAAATCGCATAATCGTATCGTCGTTCTAGTTCTTAACTCTTTTATCTACGCTAGTTCGTAACTGAGAAGACTGACTTCGTAGTTTACGAAGTTTCGTATTACTATCGATGTTATTGCAAGTTTAATGTTTGTCGTTAATATGAACTTAATATTATTTTGTACGGACTTAGGACTTGGAGGAACCGAATATTTGTCGCTTTCCACGTGGAATTTTCATCATACCGGGTCCAGTAGAAAGTTCGCTTCGCTTTTTGTCGGAAGATGAAATTGACTGCAATTAGTTGCGGATATCTCCCGTATTGTCTACGCATCCCAACTATATATCCCAACTATCCTTCCGCCGAATGTTCGAGAAAAAGGCGTGCGTGGCAACGGTCGCGCACGCCTAACAAACGCGTGGAAAATGGGGATATTGAAGGGTGACAAAGGAAAATGAATCGGATCCGATCGGAAGTCGAGCTGTAAGAGCTTCAGTCTTGGAAAGTCGCGGCTGGAGTTCGAAAGTAAACTGTCATTAGCGTAAACAAGCTGTTAACAAATAAATTCTCTCTTTTTTTATTTTCATCTTCGATTTCTTTCTCTTTATTTTACGTGACAATTTCATCGAGCGTAGAGGAAGAAGAAGAAGGGAGGAAAGGGAAGACGAAGGAACGACGAACGATAGAAAAATCGGGATGCATCTTATCGTTTGCAAAGTGGCTGACATCGAAACGCAATCGCGAACAGGGATTTCCCAGAAGGCAGAGCCGCGGAAGGAGGGCAGAGACGGTGACAGGGAGCATAAACGGTCGTACAAAGCGTACGATAGGCAAAATAAAATGCCTCTAACGAACGGTTCCCTCCGCGGAGCGCCATTAGCGCTACCGGGTGGCCACGGTTGCTCGATACGTACCTGTCGCGAGTAACCGGCATCGTTAATACACCTGAATTCCAGCTTAATGGCGTACCTCCGCTGTACCAACGACAGAAACGACCGAGGCGACTCGGTTCGTATACGCCGACACGATCGTATCTACCGCGCGAACCGGAACGATACTCTTTCACAGTGACAATGCGACTGCGGTTACACGCGGAATAATCGAAGAGCGCGCTCGTACAAGCGCGTTTCATAAGTGAGAAAATTGAAAAACTTTGATTCTTTGATTGGAGTATGCTTCAGAGCTTCAACGAGACCGCGGTGTAGATTTTAAGCGGAATTCCGCTTTCTAAATTGTTACGAGCACTTTGAGAAGCGTGTGCCGCGACAAACGTATATTAGGTCGTCCGGAAAGTTTCTTTCGTTTTGTAAGGAAATAATGGATGCGCGACATTTTCCGTTTTATATCATTTTATCGAATTACGTATGATCCATTTTGTTCTATCAAACCGAAGATCACAATGTGCCGGCTGTTACGTTCTATTTGGTTGCCGAACGAGAAGATAGCGTTAACTGACGTTAAATTCAACTGGCAATAAGCTCCACTTTCGGCTAACCTGCTATGTGCAGGAATACTGACACGGGAGAAGATTAAAGTTGCTCGTAAACAAGTTTAAAATATGTACTGGTTTATTCGAATCTTACTCGATTTCAATGTTGATAACTGGCCGACAAACAAAACTGACCGATAAACAAAATGATGACTTACTCTTCGAAAGACAAAATGATAATAATTCGATAGACTAACGATAATAACTATTATCACTCGATAGACGAACGGTAATTATTATTATTCGGTAATTATTATACTGACTTCTCTGAGTCGCTACACTTATTTATATCTGTCGGAGATGAAAAAACGTCGGGGTCTGACTTTTGAAAATGTTTGGGAAGATCCCCCAAGGTAGTTCAACTGCCAACTTTGTTTGCAATTTAAATTGTCCCAACATCGCTACAGAAACATAATTACACAAATATAAAAACATGGTTTCAAATTGACGTTTCAACCATCTCGATCTGAAGGAGTCCATCGACTCCGCTTTCGCGCCACGGGACATGCGAATCGCGGGACGTGACAGCGGCTTTCGACGATCATTGGTGCCCGATGTACCATCGATATCCCTACGATCCTTTCGCCGAATATTCCTAAACGAGCAGAACATTGAGTTTTCTTTACAACCAACAGGTGTGTACGTACAAGTGGTTTTCTATAGACAAACTCCTCATTAATTTGATCTATGCCAGCGCACGAGTTTTCTTTTCATTCTGAAAATGGACCCGCCGCAAGACAAAGAAATCGCTTGCAACGATGTAAATACCAAAGTAAAAGTGCAATGATGTGCACATGATGTACTAAGTTTGAGCGGAGCAGTGTGTAACAGAGTTAGGAACAATGATTTAACAATAGGTTAAAATAATCCAATAAGAAAAGCAATAATAAGTAAGCTTATTAATTGTAACCAAAAGACGCATATTGTAAACAAGTAGAATGTAGATCAGATGCCATTCTAAGTCGCAACACGGGAATTATAATAAACAAATAAATAAATGAGTTCCCGCACTTTCCAAATCCCCCAAATTTCCTACAAGCGAAATCTGCACCGTGCCGCGTCCTTCTTTCGCGTCGAATCGACCGAACGATGCTTTTACCCAAACAAACCAAAACAAAACCATCAACAATCAGCAGATGAAACAAAAGCAGACACAAGACTGGATCGATCGATCGAATTCGGTAGGATCGGTCATTAGTATCCATCGAGCGATTTCGTACGGATATTAATGGACCGCGAGTCGTGACGGAAAGCTCGCGGCTGGCGGTATAGATCAGCGTCTGAACATCGATTCATCATCGAACGTCCACGTATCACTAAATTGCCGTTGGTCTAATGATTTCCGATCGGCGGAGAAAGTCGCTTAATAGTTTCTGTTCACCAGCTGCCTCGCGCAGAGGGTGGCTCGTTCCGCTCGGGACGCGGTATTTAATTAAATGTGGCGTTTAGGATTTTTACGAGATATCCCGAGCGCGGATCAAAGAGCCCGAAGTGTGGAAACTCGCAGCACGATTCCGAGTCAGCCGGTTTACGTTTCTCCAACGAGCTTTAATTACAAGTTCTCCTGTATCTTCGACGGTCTTGTATCGCGCGAACGTCCACTATTTTCTCGTTTCGCCTAGAAAACAAAACTGGAATTGCTCTTGCCGTCGATCTTCTACCCTTTCGCGTTCGTTCACGTCGCTGTGTCGCGATCGCCCGCTGCCTATCGCACAGTCGGAGCCTCGGTAACTCGAATCTCAAGGGAACAGCCAAAGTCTCCGAGTTACCGAGCTTTCGCCTTATCGGGTTTTTCGAGTAGGAGAGGCGCGACAAACCGGAAGGACTGAGAGAAGCTTCGTACAAGGATCGATATTTTCATAGAATTTCATAGAAACGCGAAGAAGGATAAATTGAATTTTTGCAGCTGAATTATTTATTCGCAACGGTAAACGAATTCGTGGAGTAGCTTGGATGCGAGCCAATACTTCGATGCAAGATGTGGATATGCATATTCAACGAAGTATACGGTGTGTACAAAAAAGAGAATCTGTACGTATCTTGATTTTTTGATGAAGCGTTTCTCGTAGCAACTGCTCGGTTTCGTAGTCGTACGAAAGTACTGCACCAAATTACACGAAAGATGCACTTCGAACTAATTAATTGGTACATAAATGATACAGTAAATACGATGCTGTACGAATACTTTTTCTAACCACTGCACCTGTTGCTTCCAGTTAGTAGAGAAATTTTTTACTTACGTGCATCGAATATTTTATTTTGTATTTATAGAAATGAACTTGGACTTTTTCCTCGGCGCAAACGTGACGAACAAACTGCGGGTTTATGAAGATTGTCGCGTTATCGAGACTTGTCGAAGGTCACCAATTCTAGGAAAACTCTACATCTGGTCTTTTAAACTTTCTCCAACATATTGAAGCCATCGACAGCGCATAGACAAAAGACTGCGACGAAGGCAGACCATAAAACAGTCGGCAGGCAACGGTGGCTTCAAGGGTTTTGTCAGTTATAGAGTAACACTGCTAGCGTGCGGATCTGGACCAGCTCATATTATTATTATACTTGTACTTTCATTTCTATATTTTAAAATATATCTTCCTACCTTATAATTTATCCACGCGTCTCTGTCTTTATTCGCCGAATAACCTCAACAAGACTCCACTACGAAAGTGATTAATCCCGGGAACGAATCGTGGCACGGCAGAAAAAGTCGAAATAAAACTATTCCAATTCGAAAACGGAGGGACGAGCAGGGGCGCTAGCTTCGATACGACTTCCTCGAGGAATCGACGACCCATTAATTCGGCCGTTAAAGCCACGAACGAGCCGAGCCGATTCGATCTTGGCCCGGATAGAAACGAACGAGGCTTCACACCTTTATTTTCTTCGCCCCGTCTCCCGTACCGCGGTCTAATATATATGCAGATTGCAGGTACAAGGTGCGCACGAAGTTCGCACGCGGCGGCACCGCTTTTTCCACCAGCCGCGCACCGATACATTCGTAACAAATTTTGTTCGACAAATACACCGGCAACGGGCCAACACGAACAACCATTTGGTTTCTTCCTACTTATTTTCGCACACCGTGGAGATATTCCGATGAGAATAGAAAAGTCGGCGTGAGGATAGTTGAGAACGACGTTAGAGCATCGGGAATTCCATGAAATTTCGAAGGTTTCGCGGAAGATCGTAGAACGACGTGAATTGGAATAACTTTGTGCGTACGATCGTTGGTACGGTGGTTTCTAGGTATTGCAATTGTCCGGTTTATCGCGTGTATCACACGTGCGCGAGCAACGAGCCGGCAAATTGCCATCGAGACACGGCCGGAAGCTTAATGAGTCGTGGGTGTGGCCGTCTCGTTAATTGCCGCGTAGAACAGCCGCGCAAACTTGACCGAATTACGCTTTCGTGGCGAGCTGACGCGGCTCCGCGAGCTTCTCGACGTCGGTGGTTTCGCGTTTCTCTATCGAACCACGAGATCCGATCGTGCGTGAATAAATGACGGTCGAAGGCAAAAATCGTTGCGGGCAGCCGTACAACTCTTCTTCGAGCAGGTGCGTTTATTGTGGTTGCGGGTTTTCAGAGTGCTTCTTAAGAATGTAAGAATCGGGCTAGACGCTTGGTTTTCTTTTAAGCAACGAGTTTCTTCCCCGAGTTTCTCGTCTCTTTTGATCCTTCGACAAACAGTATAGTGAAACGATGGAAATGGTCTCACAGAATAATTATTTCTGTACCGGTGTTTGTTAGCCAGATTCCTTGCGTTTCTGGTATTAGACGCAGAAAAGATATAGTTTCGATCTTTTATGGCTGACACGCGTTATTCATTGTTGAGGTACGCTCAGGCAATTAGTAATATACTGTCAACGTTTCGAGGTTCTCAACGAGAATGTGGCTTATTAACGAATTTGAGGATATTTTATTGTCAATGTATATCGGCCCTTTTAGTTGGCGAATTGTTGAGAATTTTGGATCTTAATTGCCGAAATAATGCTATAGCAACACTAAATTTACACTTAGAATTTATATTAGAATAGTTATATATTTATTTGATTAACGATTTCAAAGATATTCATCGATACACACTTGCACGCGTCTCACCTTCTTCAATACCACACTGTTAATTGAACAGTTTATACTCCTTTGTTTTCAAGGCGCCGCGCACACACATACTTCTACACACTCATATTCACATACATGTAACGCTATTACGCGATTAATTTAGTCTAGCACATAAAATTATGCATATCTCAATAGAAATATTAGCCAGTTGGCTAGTATACCGACGAGTATACTCGTCACGAATAAATGCCAATAGTTTGTGCTACGACAAAGCTTGTCAATGATAAAATTAAAAAATAAAATGGTCATTTCGTTAGAACTTAATTCTAATTATAACATACTCTCTGCTTGACGAGTATACTCGTCATCGCTGACATTTTGCGGAACATGATAGGTATTTACATACTTCTCAAAGAACCCGCGACAGCTAACTGGCTAAGAATAACGGTGCGATATAGATTTGTACATCTCGAGAGCAGAAATACAAGCATAGGTTGATAAAACAAAAAAAAAAGAAAAGTTTCTGAGAAGAAGCAAGGTGAAATAATTGGAGTCAGAGATTTTTCAGCATTTTCAATTTTCCATTGGATAAAATTGTCTACGATTATTAAGGACTAGAGCAAATAATACCTTCAGCCGATAGAGTTAATGGGAAATTAATGAACAACTTAGCTGGAAACACGCTTTATCTCGATCAAGTATTCCACGTCCACAGACCAAAATAAATTGCGTTCTCTGTATACATACGTACGGTTTAAGTTAAATCTATGGATCGCAGTTCTCAATGATCCTGGAGGAGAATTGGTTGCAGTTTGAAGCCTAGTGGATTCAAGAATAAATTTGATGCGTGGATGCGTGAGTAGCTGAAGTGGAAGTTGTATCTGGAAAAGGCGCGTGGTATCGAGAAGATTGGACCGTGGAGCAGGTTGAAGTAACTGGATCGACCACGTAAGTATTATGTATGTTTAATGGTCGAGGTCGTGCAGTGCTTTTGATTTCTACTAATTTGCCGTATTTACTACGGAATTACGACACTGCTTTTATTAACTTTAAACTCGTTATCTGAGATCTGATCGTTTACTCGTTCACAGACTTCATTTTACGTACATTGTATCATATTTATATATCAATTTGCAGCGATTACGATCTTTCGATCTAATTAAAATTACCTGACCGAGGAGCATTCGAAAGTGTCACACAGTAAAGTGTGTATATATAAATGGATCCAATCCTTTCCGTATATCCTTTTATTCGAAATTAATTCAACTTCAGGACACTCTGATGACTCAGTCGTGCATCGTGCGTCTTTGAATCGATGTATATTGTTCATCTTTGCTTCTTGCGATCTTTGCAGCCTTCCACATTGAATATTTTACACCTTTGCATTTTGCATATATTTTGCATCTTTACATTAAATATATATGTCGGATTATCATTAGAATTTTGAGCACGAGACACTTCTCCGTCAGAATTAGCCACTATTTATAGGGCAAAATTATGTCACACGTTCACACAAGAATTAAACAAAGTTTTATAAACATAGAGTTTAACAGAAAATTAGATTAACGGATATCCTGTTTATCAATTAATTAATTTAACGATTAACACGACAAACGAATAATATGTTTTTCGAACTAATAGATGAGCGAACAATAAAATTAACGATCAATATGTCTTGCGGTAATTAAGTTTACAAATAATGAACTTTACAAACTCTAATAACAATGTTCTGAGTTCAAACGAATCCACGGTCAACGGGATAACTCTTTACTAAGCGCAAATAATTTTAGGCACAANAATGCGATTACTGAAACGCACAGGAAATTGCTTGACGTGTCACACACGAGGGTAATTACACGAATAATCAATTGAAGGAAATTTTCCTCGCTGTGCAATTGCATTTGTTTGTTATATTTCCATTGGAAACATCGAGAAAGTTCCAATCGCCGTTACTAAGTAATTCTGTCTGAAGTTTGATTATTAATACAACATGTGTCCCATTATATCGGCATCACCAAAATACAATCCCATATGACTAGGCCCGATCTCGAGGCCGTATGCGACCACAACCACATTACTAGGAAAAACCATACAATCACTCCACACCTTCATCAAGCAAAACGTCCATCCCGTGACCGTGGCTACGTTCGGCGACCAGTTGTCACCTTGAACCCAATCTCGTTATTACAAATCTCGAACAATTACAGCTATAATAAAATCTAGGCTAAAGTGTTAAAGGACTTTCCCAAAATTACAAAGGAAAGACTCCGGCTTTCCATTCATCTCCGACATATATATATACGTAGTATCGTGGACGAGGAGCCTGGGGGGTGTCGTGCGAATTATAAACAAACGGTTGCTGAGTTGATATGTCTGTATGAGTTGTACGAGCGGTATGAGTTGAAAAGTCAGAGAGTGCGAATTGCGTCTTAATAGTTGTCTTAATTATAATGCATTATTGTGATTAATTCGTGTTAAATAACCATCGTTTCCTGTTTAATCAACATCTGTTTAATCCATTCATTGTAAATAAACTAATTGCAGTACAAAGAAATGATCCATTTCGTTCTATTTCTGTTATTACGTTCGTGCATAATTCAATAAAAAAATAAATTCAAAAAAACATTGTGCGTCTATTATTTCCTTATAAAACGAAAGAAACTTTCCGGCAACATACTATATACATTATAATATATATATATGCTTCTCATCGTATTTCGCATCCTTGGATCTTCGCAATTTTGCACACATCGGATCCTCGTATTTTGCGTTTTGGCATCCTTTGCGTCTTTACCTCGTGTCGTTCGGTGATATCGAAAGAAAGCGAGTACGAGTTTCACGGTAATCAATCGGTTAGGCGCTGAGCGCGAAGACCGACTTTTTGTCGCGGGAGCAAATCGGCGCCGACTTTCACGACGTTTACGATCGCAATTAGCCGGTTGATACCCGTGCATTCGAAAGTCACGACAGGGAATCGACAACTGACGCGACGCTGACTTTTTCGCCGCCTTAATGACACCGCCTCAACAGCTCGAGCCTGTCGAGGTGCGAAAAGAAGCGGAGCAAACACCTGCGCCAGTCGCCGTTTGATTTCTGACAGTTTATCCAAGGCTGATTTCGAACGGTGACAAGAAATCCGTGTTTATTCGCTGTAAGAACACGTTTCGCGACTCTACCTGTAAATTCGTTGCAATTAGAACCGGATGCAGTAGTTTTTACGACTTTCTGCGCTCTTACGCTGGATCGCCCGTACAGACGCTCGTATTATTCCGCTTTCGTTCTCGCAGGAAAGCGAGCGACGAACGAATATACTTCGAGCAAGAAACGCACGACTCAACATCGTTCTGCACGTAGAACGCTTGTATAAAAGACTGACCTACCGATGCTTCGAACAAATGAGATGAATTTCAAACTTTCTTCTTCCGTCCATCGCTGTAGTCTCGCTTCGAATGCCACGTATTCTAACGAACAAGATCTCGAGAGCGCCGCGTATCGAATTTTCTACGCCATTTTCCAAACACGTTTCTCCGAATTAGCTGCAACCTTCTTCGACCAAGAGCTCCACTCGCCGAGCAGAGCACACCTGGCCGAAGGAAATCGAAGTCGCGATCACGGTGCGTGAAGAACGTTTCGGTGAGCGAACAACCTCCCCTGTGTGTGTGCGTTGTTTCGCGATAACGCTCCCCTGGATAGTGTCCAGAAGGAGGATCCAGGATCGTGGGAAACCCGCCGTTAAGTACGCGTGTCAATGGCCCTCTGAAAGGCCGAAACGCTCGGCCACGCGTGCACCGACACGTGCTCGTCCCCGTTTTCGACGCCGCGTGCCTAATGTCCGTGTGCAAACAGGGATGGAAAATAGTAAACGGGGTGATGACTGCGCCCCTACTACTTTTGTGGGAATTGTTCGGCGCCGGATTCCCATCGACACTGCCGCCGTCGACTTTTCTGGACTGTGACGATGAAACGAAGTCGACGAGGGAGATGAATCGACGTGAAAAATGCCGCTTCGATGCTACGCTTTGTTCTTCCGAAATCTTTGATCCTTTGGAATTTTTATTTTGCGCATTTACGAAAAATTTGAAGCTACAAAAACGCACGCAATATGCAAAACCGTATTACATATCGAAAATATTCTGCTGCTTACGATATTTAGTAAATAAAACGATTATCTACCCAAGTTCCATTTCTTAATACTTTCATTGCCACGCCAAAATCACATGTTTCGCTCAGAACGTCCAGTGTTTTAACACAGTGCACCGTTAGATGCAAGATTTGTTCTCATTTGTTTTTATTGATGTTCTAATAAAAATATGCAAATTCAGTAGTAGATGTAACATAAGAATTAACAACCACCATTAATTAATTAAGGCCCACTAGTTACTCAATTACTTGACATGACGGATCAGATCAGCAGGCTAAAAAGACATTACCCTGCAGATTTAAACATTAGATTCAGCTAGAACCAAACATACGACAATCATTTATTATTCACATTATAGTACCACGCCAGAATAATTTACTTATAATTCTCAATGAGAATTGATTGTAAAATTCTTCCAAATAAAAAAAAAATGTTCCAATAAAAATATTTAATTGTTCAATTTATTTCAAAGTATCTTCTATTTATCGGTTATACTCAAAATACCCTAACTGTCAATTTTCATTCAATTTTTACAATTGTAAAAAGTTGAAGCGTTCCGGTCACCAATGACCACAGGGGAAACCGTATGACCAACGTGGCAGTCAAAGTGTTAAACTACATTCGTAAAAATATGAATTCACATGGATATTCACAGTCTAGTTATGATATTACGTTGTCCTAGAAGTTTCTTTCGTTTCATATTATTTTATTAAATTACGTACGATCCATTTTGTTCTATTACCACAATTCTATTACGACTATTATTATCTCATAGGCCGACGCTCCAAACTAAGTCTACAGAATAAAATTACCCTCTACAAGACCGTAATAAAACCTGTCTGGACCTATGGAATCCAACTATGGGGAACAGCAAGCAACTCCAACATTGAAATACTTCAACGCTTCCAATCGAAAACGCTAAGATCCTTAATAGATGCACCGTGGTATGTTACCAACGAAACAATTC
>JACXIX010000019.1:3700515-3749594 GCA_014737535.1 Bombus cullumanus
GCTCGTAAGAATCACGGAGAAAGCGGGTAATTGCCTACGGGAAAGTCGGACACATGTCCACCGAAAACGGCTGTTTTCCTTCCCCAGGAACAAAGTCACCCCCGATCCACGTTGGTGGGAGACACATCCTTTGTCATTGGCATGAGTAATGACCAATCGGCATCGCGGATCGTTACCCTCACTTCCTTGGCGAAAAGTACGAGTAACAAATCCGCGTTCTTCGTTCAAAGGGCATACCCACACCAAGCTTTCTTCCGGAAATCCAGAAGAGCGAGACGGGCAGTCTTCTACAAGTCAACTAGGAGTCCGGGATCGGTCTCCTAGCTAAGATCAGTACCGGAACGCTAACTCTAGGTCGCCTAGTCTACTGTAAAGTCGAGTCGCAAAATTCAATATTGAAAAGTCACCCCTAGTCACCCCTAGAGCTAGGAGGGAATTGTGAACTGTGTTAGAAAAGAAATAAAGAAAGTTTCTTCTTATTTTTCATCACAAATTCGTTATTTTTATTTTTATCTGTCATTTTACGTGACACCATCCACGTGTTGATTAGCGATAAAGCTAGAAAAATTTACCGAATGTCCAGCTGGACAAATTGTAAAGTACAAATTAAATAATAAAAAAGAAAATTTGATATCGTCGGTGGAAATCTCCCCACGGCGGCTACGTGCGAGGTTTTGTTTTTGAATATTTTTAAAGCGCACGTGTATTAAAGTTGCGGAGGAGTAAATCAGTGGGATCAGTTTTAATATACAGAAGAGGAAACGTGTCTTGTTCAAACTTTGGATACGTTTTTAATGTTGGAAATATTATATACACTGCCAACAATAAATATACGAAGAAAGATACGAGAATTGCACGGATCGAACGCTTCCCATTGTTCTTATTTTCTACTCGTCTTACTTTTAAGTACTAAATAATGTAACAAAGTTAGAGGTTCAAGCGTAAACAATAAACGTTAATGAGTAGATGTTGCAATATTTATGACCAACAGCTTACAGACTCGATAAAGTAACTTGTTTTCTACCATTCTTCTTTTTCTACAGTGGCTGTAAAAAGTATCGGCACGGCATCCTATTTATTGGTAGGTTGTACACCGATTAACGAGCTGCTGGTATATTAAACTTCGTTCAATAGCGATTTAATAGAATTACCATTTATTAGTACTTTCGTACTTCTTTCTGTAATATCTTTTATATCGTATTCGAAAATTATCTGAAATTAGTCCGAATAAATTCATTCGAGAATACCATTAGGTTGGCAACTAAGTGATTGCGGACTTTGTCGTACCGCCTAATGACAAAATCCGTAATCACTTAGTTGCCAACCTAATATGAAAATGAAACGTAGAGGAAACTAGAGGAGATTATACGAATAAAAAACAAAATATCGATCGAAGAAACATGGATCCGATATATACGTCGGAGATGAATGGAAAGCCGCAGTCTTTCCTTCGTAATTCCGGGAAAGTCCTTTAACACTTTAGCCTAGATTTTATCATAGCTGTAATTGTTCGAGATTTGTAATAACGAGATTGGGTTCAAGGTGACAACTGGTCGCCGAACGTAGCCACAGTCACGGGATGGACGTTTTGCTTGACGAAGGTGTGAAGTGGTCGTATGGTTTTTCCTAGTAACGTGGTTGTGGTGGCATACGGCCTCGAGATCGGGCCTAGCCACATGGGATTGTATTTTGATGGTGTCGATATAACGGGACACACGTTGTATTAATAATCAAACTCCAGGCAGAATTACTTAGCAACGGCGATTGGAACTTCCTCGATGTTTCCAATGGAAATATAACAAACGAATGCAATTGCATAGCGAGGAAAATTTCCTTCAATTGATTGTTCGTGTAATGACCTTCGTGCGTGACACATCAAGCAGTTTCCCGTGCGTTTCAGTAATCGTATCTTGTGCCTAAAATTATTTTGCGCATAGTAAAGAGTTATCCCGTTGACCGTGGATTCGTTTGAACTCAAGAACATTGTTATTAACGTTTGTAAAGTTCGTTATTTGTAAAACTTAATTACCGTAAGACATATTGATCGTTAATTTTATTGTTCGCTCAATTAATAGTTCGAAAAACATATTATTCGTTTGTCGTGTTAATCGTTAGATTTATTAATTGTAAAACATAATAACCGTTAACCTAATTTTCCGTTAAACTCTATATTTATAAAACTTTGTCAAAGTCTTGTGCGAACGTGTAACATAATTTTGCCCTATAAAATAATGGCTAATTCTGACGGAGAAGTGTCCCGTGTTCTAAATTCTAATGATAATGCGACATATTGTGCAAAAGTCATGGATTTATACCGACAAGAAAATAAATAAACGAAGAAGAATTTAATTAAAAATTATTCTCCCGATTTATGTTGAATTTCATTTAGAAATTTTCGATTAGAACTCGGAACGATTTTTCTTTTTTAAATGAATCCTCATCTAGGATATAATTTTTTAATCAAATTCTTCCTCCAATTCTAATTGCAGGAAAGAATGGGAAAAAACACGAGCTAATCTTTCCGTGTGTTCTTTTTTTCTGTTCACAGCTGACAGCAGTTTTCTCCTGGCGAACGCTCAGATCGTCGACTTCCCTATTGTCTATTGCAACGAAAGCTTTTGCAAAATCTCTGGCTATAATCGTGCCGAGGTAAATAGCCTGTTCTCCGCTTTCCTTAAGCCTCTTTCGTCCCACGGCGAACGTTTCGCGGCCGGACTTACCTTTTCAATTGACCCCCTCCACTCTTTTTCAAACTTGTTCCATCGACCAAACCTACGATAATCGAGTTTCCACGGAGAAATAATTGTTCGGGATATATTTTTTTATTTCTTTTTTTTTTTAATGATATTTTTATATCAGAATATTGACAATTATATTTTTATAATTATAATACAAACGTAATTTTTTGTTTATTTTATTTTATTTGGTAGAATTTTACGATCAATTCTCATTGAGAATGCAAACGTAACGAGAAGAGGAAATGCGAGAAGATACGTTTCACAACGTTTGTTTGCAGTGTCGTTTGGTAAGATCTTAATATACCGGGTGGCTCGCAATTTAATATACAAACTTGGCCGGTGTATCGTACGGATGAAAATACGAGTAGAGTTTCGCACAGCAGTGCGTAAATGCTTGGTCGGAAGGTTCTAAGGAAAATATAAAGTGCAACAAATACGCTAGTCGATACACTTTTCCTCTTCAACGGAGAATAAAACAAGATACATAGTGTTTGTGTTGATACGTTGATGTAAGTTTATATATCGACACGTATATATAGTACAATAGTTTCTACAATAAATTCTAATATTTCTTTGAACTTTCTAAAACTTTGCACCGATACAGATGGAAGATGCTTCCACGCACAAACGTAAATGTCTATAGCTTTACGTTCGGTGTATTTTTGTTGCGAGACACCCTGTATAGCAAGGAGAAAGCACTTCGATTTATCTAATTTTTTATTGAAAACTAATAAACTAATTTGTTTTTTTTTCATTCCGAACGATACCTGAACCGCGTTGTGATAATCGAAGGTTGCACTGTACGATGAAAGTTCATCAAAGTCATCGGAGATAACGGAGAGCTGCAAAATTCGTACGAAACGATGGCGAGGATAAGCTCGTAGCGCGCTAAAAGAAAAGTGAGGAACGCGAAAAAGTCTCAGAGGTTAAACATTTTCTGACCCGCCTCGCGAATTCACCACCGTATCGGAATACCTCGGTGAAACTTCCATGTACCAGCCATTTTCTCAGCGACTTTGCACGCTAGTTCGGCGCTTCTTAAACTTTCTTCGTCCGCCAACCCAATTTGTCTAGAAAT
Organism: Bombus cullumanus; assembly: GCA_014737535.1. Taxonomy (NCBI): domain Eukaryota; kingdom Metazoa; phylum Arthropoda; class Insecta; order Hymenoptera; family Apidae; genus Bombus; species Bombus cullumanus. The sequence goes on from JACXIX010000019.1 coordinate 3,704,332, forward strand.
ATTTTACGCAACTCCGGTTTTTACAACGTGGAAACGTACAGTACACGGAATCGACATGCAAAAGGAAACGATGATCGATAATAAATGAAATTGTTATATTGTTATTATTATTATTATTATTGTTATTGTTATTATTATTCGATTTTAAACCATAGCTCGTTATGTTTATAATTTAGATTCGCATATTCGCTAGATTCGCGTATTGACCAGATGAATACGTTTGTTCATGTTCGCGCGAGGAATTACATTTTGGCCGGACGTTCGACGTAGCACAGCATCTTCGATGTTTCTCGGAGTTAGCGATATTTCGACTTTGACAATCGTCGATGACGGGTACGTCGTTTCGCCACAGATATTTCGTATAAAATGTTACGTGCGTGTCTGAGACCATTTTAGAGATCGTTGAAACGTCTACGCTAATTCCAAGCAGAAGTCTACAATAGTTGAACGATTTTTTGAAAAGCTGTAGTCATCCACCTGTATCGATTAATAGTTTCACGAATTCTTCTTCGTCGCTCATTGACAGATGATTGACATTCTTCGTTCCGCCGGTCTCTGACGGTTGCAACAAATTTTCACCGCACCATGAAGCTGAGTTTGCATTGGTCCAGTGGCGTTACAATCCAGCACTGGTTCGTAACTGATATAATGCGATCGGTGTTTCCTTTGCAGTGAGCGATCGAAAGTTCTTTTCTCAATCTACATTCGAGTAACGTTGCAGCGTTGCTGGAATCGTGTAGACTCGATATCCAGTGCTGGCTGAACGTGCCATTCCAGTAAGCAATCCAGTGCAACGACTGGATGCAAGATCCTCTTTCTAATTCAATTTTTGCCTGCACCGTCGAGAACGGTGTCACTGTAATCGTGTAGCTCGTCGTCCAACACTGGCTAATGAATAGTACGATTTACCCATAGCCCATTAACCAGCTAACTGCGTCCGACGTATATATACGTCAAAGTAAAACTTTCTTTCGACGTATATATACGTCAAAGTAAAACTTTCTTTCGACGTATATATACGTCAAAGTAAAACTTTCTTTCGACGTATATATACGTCAAAGTAAAACTTTCTTTCGACGTATATATACGTCAAAGTAAAACTTTCCTTCGACGTATATATACGTCAATGCAAAACTTTGCCTCGGTACGGCTGACGTGTATACTCGTCGTGTAAAATAGAAAATTAGCATTTACTATAGAAGCTCAAAATTTTAGTAAAAATTTTAGTAATATAAATTACATTTAGTTTTCTTTGTTCTTCCAGTAAAACTATGATGTATTTTACACAAAAGAAAGTTTGATTATTTGATTATTCTCTTTGGTATTATACTCCATATAATGTACTGCCTTTTATAAATTCAGTTGATTATCTTCCCCAACGCATTGGCTGATTTCCCGAATTGTTTTCTGCACTTTACTTTATTATTTTTCGACAATTTCTAAATTTTTGATAACAACACCTTTCTCGCCAACGAGTTGTCAATTTTTTCATCGAATAAGATTGTAATCTTCCCTCGTCTAGCTTTACTTTACTCGTGAAATTTATAATAGAACCACTTACGAATGTTCGCCCAGTGTTCGACGTATATATTCGTCGTTGCTCGATTTCAATCCCGTTAAGGGATTTTTAAAGCTACGTCCCGCGGTTAACCGCTTAAAGTCTACCAAATTTCACGTGTGTTCGACAAACACTGCGATGACGTAGACACGGAACAGTTTCTGGTCGAACAACTGGAACGTAGTCGCTCGATCCAGCGACAGGACCAATGCAAACGCGGCTTAACTCTGTTAATGCTGATACCGTACGAGCGATTCATAGCTTCAGGAAGCGCTGCGCTAGCTCAACTTTTGAACTAATTTCATTCGCGAAAATCACGCCCGATAATCGGATTATCCTGGTCGTTTAGCGCGGACGTAACCGGTTTAACGCGATTGTAGTTCGTCGCACCTGGCCCGGGCCGGTTTCCATCTAATTTCCCGATAACACACGCCGCGAAAAAACATCCACCGTGTACCTAATCTCGCGACGACTCCCTCATTTCGCTTAATTGCCAATTCTCCTCCTTAGTTTGTCCTCTGGTGAATTAAATTCACCAGGTTACGTTGGATTTATCGTAGCTAGAAACGCCCCGAAGCACAACGAATCGAATTTAGCGTTTAGCCACCGTACGATTTCCATTATACGCGTGAAAGCGTAATGGAGATGTTTATGGCATTCGTTCTTGGAAAGATGCGATGCTCGTAGCGTAATTCAGAGCCGAAATTGAATTTCTTTTGCTTTTTTTCGGTTTTCTCGGTCGAAATATGGTAGGAAATGCTCTATGTATGGTGATTCGATGGTAGGAGAATTGGTAGATGTAAGGTCAGACGTTGGGATTGGTATTCAGTCGTTGCGTATAAAGTTGCTCTCTGATCTTTTAGACACACTTTTTCTTAATCAAAATAATGTTTTTTAATAAAAATGTATATCTCAGTTTCGTTCACTTTTCGTTCGAATATTTTTAAATGAAAATACGGTACATTGTTCGCTTATGTCTCGAGCAAGTGCATCTAATGCAATCCGGGACGTTGAAAGTTCAAAGTTTTCTAATAAATTTCTCCGTATTCGCGGTAACTTTTTTTAAACGGAAAGCGATAAAAAGATAATTCGAGTTGGAGTAGTGGGGGAATTTGTAGTTTGAAATATTTGATGAATTCTTACTTCCAAAAGGAGTTACTAATCTCTAATTCAACATTTTCGCCAATTGTTTGCTTAAAACTCCTGTCAATCTTCAATATGAAATATATTCCAATATTTCAAGGTTCTTGATAATTATCACTCGCAGAATCTCGTGATCTCCGACTCGCGAATTTTCATCAATTTCTAATTCGTCATTTTCGCGATTATTTTTACTCATTTTTTTTATTGATAATTGTCCTTGATAATTATCACCCTCAGAATCTCGTGATCTCTCGTGACTCGCGAATTTTCACCAATTTTTAATTCACCATTTTCGAATTTTCACGAATTTTCACTTCGCAACTTTCGTCGATTTCCAGCACGAAGCTGTCGCGAATTCCTCGCCTCAAATTTGTCTCAATTTCTCATTGAAACTTCTTGCCAATTTCGACTCCCGATTTTTTGCCAAATTTTATACATTCGTCCTTTCTTTATTTTGGCCAAATTCCAACATCCAACCGTAAAAACTGGTGTACGCTAAAACTTTCGTCGTCTTCAACGACGAACAGGTTAGATAGCGATGTAAGTGGATTAATATCTGCCGTCAGGTTATGCAAAAGTCCTGCCGCTGCGGATTCATGTACGGGGAGTTGACGGACAAAGATACGATCGCCAGGATCGAGGAATGCCTCGAGGGCCAGATTCACGATCAATTCGAGATCCTGCTGTACAAGAAGAACAGTAAGTACCCCTACGATATTTACTTCGCATGGGAGAAGCTTAAGTGTGGTGTTCGTGGCTTCTTTCATCGCCGGAATCGACGACTTCCATTTTAAAGGCAAACAAAAATCAGATCCACGTTTCGGACAGGTTAAAGATCCTGGTTGGTTAAGATCGTTGAAAATTGTTCGTTCGTAAGATTGATAAAAAAACAGTTGTATTTTCTTCAATTGCTAACCAGTCTCTCTTTGATGGAATTTTTACTAGAAATTTCCAAATTGTCAACCAGTTAACTGTTGCGATTTTTTTGAGAAGCGCGTAGGTGAAATGTGTGGCAAGAAACAAGCGATGACGAGTATACTCGTCAAACACGGAGTATGCGTGGCTGTTCTAATACAGAATTAAGCTGCAGTGAAATGACCGTTTTATTTTAAATTTTGTTACCGACAGAGCTCGCGAAAACAGAAAATATCGCCATTTCTTCGCGACGAGTATACCCGTCGAACACAGCTAACTGGTCAAGCAGAGACTCGTTTCGACAAAGATGTTCTTACGAATCTTCTAACCTCTAAAACGTGCAGATTCGTTCGTTTCAATCGAGTTTCTCTTGCAAGTTTCCCAATTGTTTAAGAAGTCTCTTCTTACGATGTATAAGAAGATACGCCTATAAAGAGGAAGATATAAGAAGATTCCTTTTTTTCTTGAAACGTTTCAAAGTAAGAAAACTGTCAAAAAAATCGAGACAAAGAATTCATAAAGTACTTGAAGTAAAAATAATCGAGATTTTCCAGCTACAAATTCGCAACGATTGTAATATAAAATTAAGCTCGAGGAGGATAAAAACCAATTAGCGTCCCTCCTACGAATTTTTCGAATATTTTTACGAAACTTTCTACTGTCGCGCTATGCTTGACAGCCAACTATACGTATAACTAACTATATTTATTTAGAAAACTGAGTATACGAAGAGTGTAATAACGATAGGTGCGTGTATTGATACGTGCGCTACGAAGAACGTGGAGACGATTTGAGGCGGAACTCCTTTGGGGCCTATGGGATGGCCGCGGAAGTCGTCGATTGCTGGCGAAATGATTCTGACAGAACGCCTCGAGGCACGAAAACGACGTATCATTGTGCATGCTCGACGCTGGTCGACCACCGAATACCGAACTCTGTCTGCATTCATCTGTATAATGGTGGACTGTCGGCTTCGAGAGTTTCCCGTGTGTTTTCACGTGTTGTTGGTTGTCGTCACTGTCGCCTGGTTCACGCAGACTCGCCTCGTGTATCAGTACGAGTACTTATATATTACTACTACAACACCAGTATATCAGAAATCGAAAGAGAGAGAGAGAGAGAGAGAAACTCTCCCTTTTGTCTTCATTGACCATTCTACTGTTCATTTCTGAATAGTCATTTCTTTTTCTATTTTCGTTAGGTTGGTGCGTATGAAACCGTCGTCTTCTCTAATGATTTCCTTTCTTTCTTCGATCTTTCTCTTATCTCACTAATTATTGGCTAACGTTTATTAGCTACGCTAATCATCGGTGTTAATCTCATATTTGGATACTTAAATTCTAAATTTAGCAGATACGAGGCGTATCCAGAAAGTAAGTTCCGATCAACTGTTTAAAGAACGTGTGAGCAACCAAGATTTGTTCCGATTTTATTCGATTTATTCGATGTTATTTGAGTAACTAGGTATCTTTCGATACGACCGTCATTCCTGTCTCAACGTTTATCGTAACGTAGCAGGGGTTCTCCGTTTGTCCTTGACGTACTCCTCCGCCGCGTGTTCGCATAACCGTCGTTCTACCGGGAGTCCCTTGAATCATCGTTTCCCGCGAGGTGTTATCCATTCAAGAACTTTCTCGATGTTACAAAGAAAGAAATGGCAATTTGGAACGACGCGTCGGTCGCTCGTAACGGAATCGCAGACACGTTTCTTCAGATCCGCCGTAATGGAAGACGAGCGATCAAAACGTTTACGATCGAGTATCTGGTTTCTCAGCCAGTATAATCTTATTACCGTGAAGTGATGCGATTCGACCGTAAATTTCTTTCGTGGACGAACGTTTTCAGCGTTCAAGGAGTGTAAAAGTGCGACAAACGGCATCTCGTCGTCGCTCAGACTTTCAGTTCTTATCACCGTCTTAAACTAAATGGAACTTCAACGATTGAAGAGCCTGCCGCGATGAGAGGGCTGCTCCACTCTCGGTTAATTTGAGAAAATCGATCAAATTAGCGTGTTTGAGTAAATTTGTATAAATTTGAGCTAGTTTGAGTAAATCTGAATAAATTCGCGTGAATTTGAGCAAGTTTGAACATAATTGTGTGAACTTGTGCGAATTTGGGAAAGTTTGGAGAAAAATTGAGCAAGTTTGAGCAAGTTTGAACAAAATCGAGTGAACTCGGGTAAAATTGTGTAAATCTGAGCAAATCTGAATAAATTCGCGTGAATCCGAGCAAGTCTGAACAAAAATTAAGTAGGTTTGAGCAAGTTTGAACAAATTTGAGCGAACTTGTGTAAATTTTCGCGAGTTTGAGCAAATCTCATTAAATTCGTGCGAATTCGAGCAAGTTTGAACAAAAATTGAGTAAGTTTGAGCAAGTTTGAACAAATTTTGGCGAACTTGTGTAAATTTTCACGAGTTTGAGCAAATCTGATTAAATTCGTGCGAATTCGAGCAAGTCTGAACAAAAATTGAGTAAGTTTGAGCAAATTTAAGCGAACTTGTGTAAACTTTCGCGAGTTTGAGCAAATCTGATTAAATTCGTGCGAGTTTGAACAAAAATTGAGTAAGTTTGAGCAAGTTTGAACAAATTTTAGCGAACTTGTGAAAATTTGAGCAAGTTTGAGTAAATCTGGGAACATTCGGCTGAATTTGAGCATGCTTGAAGAAAATTGAGCGAGTTTGGGTAAATTTGAGCGAGTGTACCATATCGAGCCTTCTTTACATCGTATCTCATTACTCAAAACTTACTGCTTTTTTATTCTTGCCATACCCAAGCGAAAGATGCAAATTTTTTTAAATAAGGCAGAATGTGTGCTTCTAAGAAAAAACGCACAGAGAGCGGAGCTGCCTCCTTCTCGCTGCAAACCCGTCGATTAGTTATAAAAAAAAAAAACGAAATTTGTAATTCGTAATTTATAATTTATGCCAACATACGAACGAAGCTGGCTGACCTTCTGCGAATATAATACATCGCGTCGCTTCGTATGGCTTCTATACGCAAACGCCTGTTACTTTCTGGACAACCCTCGTATTATCGACGTACGTCTGTATTAATATTTATTGAACACACTCGTATCAAGTTCCTCTACTGATTATTATATTCAATACTTCCGTATCAAATTTCTACGTTAAATATCACGTGCAACGTTTCTTTTCTCTCATCTGTGACGGGGTGGAAATGGAATATACGTGGAAAAAGGCCAGAGGAAATATAGACAGGCAGAGGAAAATTAGATTGGCGTAATAAGATACACAGTACAGTAGTAGCTTAAGAGTAACAGAGCTTATACGAACATGTGTACGTATCTGATCGAAATAATTTGCAGGATATTCTCGAGTTTGCTATTCCCAAGGATTACGTAAAGAATTCGTAGAATTTGAAAATTCTTCGAACGCTACATTCTTCCACGAATCTCTCGTTTCGAAATAGTACGAGATTCGTTCCAAGATTTTTGGACATCGTCCAGAGTTCTCTTGCGTGATGATTTTCGAACCAATAGTATTGCTACGATAAATTGGCAATTATTAATAAATTGCTCGCTGCGATTTTTAACTTTTAATATTTTATTTAAAATTCTTTAAAATACGTTCGTCGTTATATTTTTCTTCGAATTGTTAATTCGTCCATCTAACTTTATGCACATTCCTGTATCAACAAAAATCGAGAGATCGATTAATCGGATAATACGAGGATTTGCATAAAGTTAGAGAAAGAAGAAAAATAACGACGAAATTAAATAAAAATAAAATTTTGAAACCGATCGTTTCACCGGACCTGGTAAGATTAGCGTTAAATTTTTTATTTGTTAAAAATTGTTCATAGGAATCGTAATATTGCATTTACGTATAGTCGTATCAACGTTCGGTAAACGTACGTTACGATAATAGCAGGATAAGAAGGTGGGAGCAGTAGCAGGAGCCCGTGAAATTGGAACTTCACGGAAACGATATTTCATATGCACCAGCCTGACGTTTCATTCACGATTGACGACATTCTCAGTCACGACTCTTCTAATTCCTCTATTTTCTTTTATTTTCCATTTGTTACTTTTCTCTGATTCTCCGAGCTTTGTACGCCACTTTCGCGATCTCTGATATATCGGCCATCGAGATCGAAGCTTTCGGGCAAGCTGCGACTGTCGCCAACGAAATATCACAAAACTTTCAAACTAACTTCGAAATCGAACGACCGACGCTGTATCGAAATCTGGAATATTTCCGAAGGACGCAAATTACGCGAAAGTCTCAACTTTGATACGGTGACGCGCGAAAGTCTCCGGATGGATCCTGTGTTTTACATTGCACAAGCGTTGCTTCCAAGAATTTAACGCTAGAACCACCAATGACAAAAGTATGAAATTTATATCAAAGCAGTGAAAAGGGACAGAAAAAGAAGAATATATTGGATTGGCAACTGAATGGTTGCGGATTTTGTCATTAGGTGGCATTGACAGAATCCGCAGTCGCCTGGTTGCCAACCCAATAACAAGAAAATACATAACGATGTACGTAATGTATTTTACAAAAAAAAGATCATAGCAATCCTACAAATGGGCAAATGCAGAAGCAAGCGTGGAATTTCTACGAGAAATGAAGAATTTTTTTCATAGTCGATTATCTAACTATCGTTGATTAATGCTATATTGGGTTGGCAACCAAGTGGTTGTGGATTTTGTCATTAGGTGGCGTTGACAAAATCCGCAATCACTTAGTTGTCAACTACGTGACAACATTCGTTCGCTCTACAATTTTCTATTCTGTTTATTTGCGTGCAATTACCGACACAACAAATTCTTGAAAATATTGCTAAACGTATCGACTTTCCTACGGTTTCTTTGAAAGTTTAACGATACTATATTTAGTTATAGCGTTATCGACGCACGATAGAATTTGTAAAGAGTCTAAATTTGCCAAAGTGGAAATATTCAGGTTCAAAATTGACGGTCGAATGCTGCGATAAAAGCGGGAAAAATCGCTTCTTGGCGATTATTTGGCGATAAAAGCTACTTGTACAAAGTTATGTAAAATATTGTATGAACAAAAATCCAGCTGCAACTTCACCGTTTCGTGCTACGATTTTCAAACCGAATTTCGTGCCTGTCGTAACGCGGCTGCAACAGCCAACGTTTAGAACACCAGTTTCCCCATCAACGTTAATATTCTGCCACCGATCCTCGTCCGGTTTTAACTTTATCCAGATAATCGGAAAAATATGGTAACGCTTTCCACCTGCATCGAAGTTTCACGTACGCCTCGAACGGTACAGGATATTCCACTGAAATTTCTCGTATTTTCCATAATCCAAAGCTGCTGCTATCCTGTGTTTAACACTAAATGTACCTACACTTAGCGTACGTCTATTCTTACGAATGGCATGTTTGAATGATAACCAGTTCTTTTTAGAAAGAAATTTTCAATTTATGGTAGGAAATAATACACAACATAAGCTTCAAATAAGCTTGGACACGCGCGAGGAATATTCTTCACCTTTTACCGTTTACTTTCGAGCGACATCGAAATAACTCGATACATCGCTTTTGCAATGTAAAGCAAAAGATCTGTTGAGCAGCTTTCGCTATCGATAGTCCAGTTACGATTCGATTGAAATTCGTTTGCAACTCGCGACAGCGGATTTATCGGCGGTCGGTACGATTGCTCGTTGAGCAAAAAAAAAAAAAACTCGACAGCGACCAGTAACGAGCTGAGATCGTGTTGAAAGGGATCCCAGACAGATTGAAAACTCCAACGAATAATCCAAGAAATGTAGAAGAAAAAAAAAGAAAAATATAAACCCGCCCTCCTACGTTTTAGAGACGATCCTAGCGATCTCGTAGCGATCCTAGCGATCTTCTAGCGATCTCCTGACGATCCAGCCGTGCGAAATAACGAGAGTGATCGTGTTCTGTTTAAAGGTGCCCCACGAGGTATGTCTAGCTCAGGTTCGCAAAAGAGTGCTCGAAAAACCCATCAGTAAGTCACCCTCGAATCTAACTATAACAAAAACTATAACAAAACACCTAATTTATTATATATATCTATAATTTATATATATTTATACATAGATATATACGTAAATATAAGTATACAGTTAGACATATTAATATTCGGTAGAGTCTCTGTATTCGTTGCTTTGTATAGAGTACGATGATTTGGATATCGTGTTGCTTGTTGTACGAGAATATCAGATGTTTGTCGTAGCTTGAAAATACGTGCGAAAAATGTTCTCTTCTTAACGATAACGTTTAACCGTACGGATAGATTTTTCACGAAAATGAAATTGCCCTGTTCCTTTCGTAAATTGGGAAGAAAATACTTGTGAATGAAGCATTTTCCTCTTTGAATCTTCTTCGAAATATGTGCTGCGATTGAAACTGATAATCGTGCAATTTCTAGCTAACTTTTGTTTTAATTTATTTTTGATTTGTTATATTTATTTGAACCTACGTACTACGATGTATTAGGTTGTCCGAAAAGTTTCTTTCGTTTCATAAGGTGATAATAGATGAACAACAATTTCTGTTTTATATTATTTTATTGAATTAGGTATGATCCATTTCCTTATATTTCTATTATTATGTTCGTGCATAATTTAATAAACTAATATAAAAAAAAACATTGTGCGTCTATTATTTTCTTATAAAACGAAAGAAACTTTTCGGACAACCCAATATCGTAAGTTGTCCGTCAAAATTGTTTTCTCCTTTCGTGACACGTTAGACGCTCGGTGTGTGGTAAAAGTATCGACCTTAATTTCTTCTGCCAATGTTAATCGTACAAGATAAATCTATTTTGTAATTCTAGCCATTTGCGAAGATTACTATGTGGATTATGTTACATGAGGAGCGTAAATAAGCTTCCATGTATTTGAGTAACGTAGAAATGAGACAATCTTTTCTTCAAAATCTATGGTTCGATCGATCTTATCGATTTTAGGAAGAATTTGTTTATTGTACCTTGAAGCTGCTGTGAATGTTTCGTATTCTCGTAAAATAAGCGATATTGTGTTTAACGCTAACCATACCAGGCCCGGTGAAATAATCGCTCGCAAAATTTAATTTAAAATGTCTCTTTTGTTCGTCTAACTTTACGTAAATTCTGACATTAACAAAAATAGAGAAATTGATTAATGAGATAACAACCACCAGTTTCAAAATTTAATTCCAAATTGCACCTCTGTCGAGATAACAACGATCAGTTTGAAAATTTAATTAAAAATTGCACCTTCGCCGTTATTTTCTCCGCTCGTCTAATTTTACGTAATTCTGACATAAACAAAAATTGAAAAATTGATTAATTAGATAACAATGACCAGTTTCAAAATTTCATTTAAAATTGCACCTTCCTCGTTATTTCTTCCACTCGTCTAACTTTACGTAAATTCTGATGTTAAAAAAAAAAACAGAAGAAATAACGATGAATGTACAACTTGAAATGAAATTTTCAAACCGGTCATTCGACCGGAATTGCTAACGTTAGTGTTAAATCATCTTCTCTCGTACGAAATTACCAATACAGAGAAAACACCATAACCGAATATCAATCGATGTGAGATAACTGTGTATCTACAGATATTGTATTAATGTACATTTCGAGGTATATTGTATACGATTGTTATACACCCATCTTTAGCCTGAACAAGAGACGACACACATACAAGGATCGTCGAACGATCCCGGGACCAAGGGGCGGCCATAATGAGAGGACGCTATTCGGCCTCCCACCTACTCTTGATTTCAGTTAATTCCCCCCTGAAATCTTTGTCCTAAGTACTAGACACACGTATTACAACACGTATCTATCGGCATTTTTGCCAGACTTTGTCCTTTTGCCAGCCAGGCGAACGACACGCCATTCTTTACGACGATTTATCTCCACGATTTATCATTTATGTTTCTCTTTTCTCTACGATTTCTTTTCTTTTTTTTTTCTATGAATACTACTGTTCCGGGTTTTAGTCGTTGTTGCTTAGGTACAGTCTCTTTTTTGGTAGCAACGATTTTTTAGAAAACGATTTTTGGGAATGTTCAAGCTATTTTTCACGCGGAGATGGTATCCGCACGGTATTGGACAAATTTCTGTGTTTTATTTTTGATATTGTTGTTTTCGTCGGTTGCGTCGGTTCTTTTTGCGAATGGTAGTTTCAAGGCGTTTTTAAACGAACTGAAAATTTGGTTACTTCGGGACGAACGTTTGGGAAGTCTTATTTCCGCGGAAATCGCAAATTTTGGGAAAGGGAAATTTTGGGAGCGAAAGTCTGGTCATTCCGAATTTCGGAAGTCATTTTGGAAAGTTGCGCAGGACTGAAATTTTGAGAAGCTCGAATTTTGGACATTGCGAATTTTAGAAAATCCGGGTTTTGAGAACCGAAAATTAAAAAAAAACCCAAATTTTCCGGTAGTGGGTCTGAAATTTTGGGAAGCTCAAATTTTTGAAAAATTTTGGAAAATTCCAATTTCGGGAAACCCAGATTTCGCAAATACCGAATTTCGAGAATTCCAAATTTGTTGTCACCACGGATTTCTAAAACTTGCAAATTTTGAAAATCCAAAGTTTCGAAGAATCCCGAACTTTGAGAGTCCGGTAATTTGCAAACTCTGAATACCGAAAGACCGGAATCTGAAAAATCCCAAATTTCGCCAATTTGAAACATACAAAATATTCTCGAAATACTCGAAACATACTCGAAAATTTAGTGGCGTGTATCGATGCGAAGAAACATATTCCCACTGTTCGTTCAACTTCTAACAATTCTACTCTTCGTTGCTACAAAAAAAAAAGATTTTCATCGATTGTTTCAATTTTCAAAAAAATCGTGGCGGTGTCGTCGTGCAGAAAACAAGATCGTTGAACAATTATGGCGTTCACTTTTCTGTAATCGATCGGGCAAAGTTCGTCAGGCACGTAGGCAAGCAGAGAGTAAGTTGGCCGTGTGTTTCGTCTTAATCGAGGCTATTGCGAGGTCGTTGTGATTAACGTTGACTATCTAAAAGATGGCGAGCTCCAGTTTGTCACAATCGAAAACACTCGTAATTACCATTATTCAGCCGTAATATATAGGTGGCCCTTCGTAGACAAATGATATTTCCCTTTTGTTCAAAGAAACCATCTCGTGCGGGGTTTGTAATCGATTAGAAATTCGTTCGAACATCCGCGAAGATGAAATTCAACTGGACAAAATATCTGAAAATAATTCTACGGCTGAGAATAACTCACTATCGTTGCTTGGCGGCGTCGATCGTGGCACTGCGCTTGAAACCCGTACGTTTCAGAGGAAAGGCTCTAAATTTTCAAAATGTACTTTCAAATGTATTTTGAAATGTGCAATAGTATTTTCAAAATTTACATTTCTCTAAATATATAATTTGTCAATTTGTAACGTAACATAGCTGCCCTCTGACGCCAAACTCGTGTAATTACATATATATATGTTGGCAACTAAGTGATTGCGGGTTTTGTCATTAGGTGGTATTGGCAAAATCCGCAATCACTTAGTTGCCAACCCAATATATATTTGAAATATATAAATAATAAATTAAAAATGTATATACTTACATAAAGAAATAAAATAAAAATAATATATATAATATTATATAATACAAAAGAATATGCAATTATATGTATAATATTAGATTGTCCGGAAAGTGTCGTTCTTTCGCAAACGTATTTTTGACAACAGTGCACCTTCATACAAACGTGAAAACAAGTCTGTGAAACGTCACGGTGTTTATCTCAACAGAACAAAATGGATCGTACGTAATTCGACGAAATAATATAAAACAAAAACCGTTGTGCGTCTATTATTTCCTCATAAAAGGAAAGAAACTTTTCGGATAACCTAACATAATATTAGGTTATCCGGAAAGTGTCTTTCTTTCGCAAACGTGTTTTTTTTACAACAATACACCTTCGTAGAAACGTGAAACCAAGTCAGTGAAATGTCACGGTGTTTATCTCAACAGAACAAAATGGATCGTACGTAATTCGACGAAATAATATAAAACAAAAACCGTTGTGCGTCTATTATTTCCTCATAAAAGGAAAGAATCTTTTTGGACAACCTAATATATATATGGCGTGTCACGTGCCGAGGACAGAGACAGACAAAGCAGAGCAGTTGGCTAAAATTCGATAAAGGCAGATGTGAAAGTTTCTCAGCTGTGGCGTTAACGACGTCTAGCGGCGATCGTACGGAATGTTCAACAAATCGATGGTCACCGGAAAAATGAAATAAACGCCGTGTTTATTATGAAGCGTGGAAGGTGGAGATCGATATGCGATTAATTTCAATACGTGTTTCAATAACATCGAAATATCGTGGAAACGAAGATTCGATGGAAATTATTGGAGAATGTACGACGTTTAAAACGATTGGTTATCGAAGTTCGGTTCGGTAAATTAAGTAACTGCGAAAATGATAAATCGTCGATGGCGAGCAGATCGACGAATGGAATATGCAAACGCGTTTGAACGACACGCAGATGTCGAAGCGATAAGAATTCGATGGAAATCCTTGATTCGCGTGTCCTAAATTAAAAAAAAAAGAAAAATACTCTTTGAAAGCGCGTGAAATTCTTTCATTTTTTCTCTTTGCCTTTTTTTTTTAATGCCAATCGGCAAACCGAGTATATTTGGAAATATTAAAAAATCAAAAGCGAAGAAACTTGCGATGGAAAATTACAAATTTAAGGGGACGATAGGGATGACGGAGCACGAAAGAGGGAAAAAATTGATAAAAGTGTTCGCCAGACTGAAGGACATTTATCATTGCACGTCCCTGCCGTGGTAAAGACACGCATCGGCGTAGAATTAAAATTCGCAAACATAAGAAATCGCGCTTTTTCCTTTCGTTACGTTTTCGTACAATTTATCTTCTTTTCTTCATAGTCGTCTCTTAATCGACTTGAAAACAGTGCTCAAAAATACTAACAAATCCGCTCGAGTACACAAATCCATCGACTCTTGTGCAGAGTTTCTTTTAAAATGTTCTTTTTTTAATCTTTTTTTTTTATTTTATTTCTTTCTTCTTTTTCCTCGCGAATAATCTTTTAACGTTTTTAACATCCGCCGATGGCCATCGATTTTCATCATTACCAGAAATGATTAATCATTGAACGAACATGTCTGTGACGTACAGACATGCAGACGTAAATTTTCGTATTTTACGAGGCTATTTATCGGTGGAGATCCTCACGGATCGATGATCCACGATATTCGATGTACGGAAGCGTCCACGCGCCTTGTAAAAAAATATATGAAACTTCCACTTGTATTGGAAATTGCTTTATTGAGAAGAATTGCTACATTGAGAGTCGTTCGAGTCGTTTCAGAGAAACTATTGGTTTGGCAACTAAGTGATTGCGGATTTTGTCAATACCACCTAATGACAAAATCCGCAGTCACTTAGTTGCCAGGCCAATATTACGTTGAGAAATTGAATGGAATTTTATTTTTATTAGACGCGGACGATTATCCGAGTTAGTTTACAGAATCGTAAGGAATTGAAAGGAAGATCGAGTGTAATTGGCTCGTGAAAGAGAGAAGTTCGCGGACTGACCAAAGTTCCAATTGCGTTGAAGAATCGCAAAGGAAATGGAATGGAATTTAAGGTTGGATTACAAACCCCGTGCGGCCTACTCGCACTAAAGCACCGCCGATTAGCCCTGAGCCAGCACTCAGTATCGCCAGGAACAGCCAAGTAGTGGTGAAACGAAAAACTCGAGCCATCAAAGACGGGGGACCGAACATTTTTGCTTTTTTAGTTGTAAATTGTGCGTATTGTATGGAATGAAAAAAAGAAAAAGAAGAAAATACATTCCTCCGGTCTTGGATGACTCGTTAGCTGCTTATTCTCGAGAAACTCAACCACCAGGACGCGAATTACTCAAAGTTGGATGGTATACGATCGTTAAAGAAATGATGAACAAGGTATACATTTGCTCCACCAAAAAGGAAAATTGACACAGGCTCGCCAATGTAAAGACAAACTGTTGTAGCATTTCCGGTTTCCAATATTCGTTTCTCCCTTTGTACCTGGCACTAGAAGAAGCGTTTAATGGCGAATTAATTTGTTTAATGGTGAAACGTACACAAGGAATTGTAATTAAGACGAATATCAGGCACGAATTATTAGAGAATTTATATCAGAATTTCTGCAACTAATGTACCTTCTTTTTTCTTTCACTTTGAGTTTTGGTTTCTTCTTTGAACTGCATCGCCAATTTCTCTGATCAAACTACTCACACACCACCAAACGATCGAGCACTGCTTGAAACAATGACGAATTTTGAAACGGATGTTTTGGATGTTTTGGATGTTCTGGATGTTTTGGGTGCGCGTGGCGGATGATTCATTCACAGTGGTTCAACTCACTTTTGCATGTACAATATTCGGGCTACTGGATGTTTGAAATTCGCGAAACGCGGAATTTATCGGAATTTTCAACGTTTGCGATTGGAAAAATTTAAGATTTCCAAAATCTGGGATCTTCGCGACTGGAGATATCCAAGACAAGAATTTGTACAGCGCCTGGAATTTTGGAAATTTCAGGTTTCTGAAGTTTGAACTTGTTGAGGTCTGTTTTCGAAATTTTGGATTTCTAAAATTTGGATATTTTCATCATGTGAAATTTTCAAGATTCGCAATTTCTAAAATTAAAGCTTCCCAACATCTGGAATTTTCAACATTTGAAATTGCCAAAACGAAAGATTTCTGAAATTTGGGATTCCAAAAATTGGACATTTCCAAGATCTGAGGTTCCCAAAATTAAAAATTCCCAACACCTGGAATTCTCGAACTTTGGAATATTCAACACTTGGGATCTCCAAAATTTGGGTTTCTGAAAATTGGAATTTTAAAAATTGGAAATTTTCAAGACCTAAAATTCCCAAAATTAAAAATTTCCGACATCTAGAATTCTCGAACTTTGTAATATTCAACACTTGAGATCTCCAAAATTTGGGTTTCTGAAAATTGGAATTTTAAAAATTGGAAATTTTCAAGACCTAAAATTCCCAAAATTAAAAATTTCCAACATCTGGAATNTTGAGATCTCCAAAATTTGGGTTTCTGAAAATTGGAATTTTAAAAATTGGAAATTTTCAGGACCTAAAATTCCCAAAATTAAAAATTTCCGACATCTGGAATTCTCGAACTTTGGAATATTCAACACTTGAGATCTCCAAAATTTGGGTTTCTGAAAATTGGAATTTTAAAAATTGGAAATTTTCAAGACCTAAAATTCCCAAAATTAAAAATTCCCAACACCTGGAATTCTCGAACTTTGGCATATTCAACACTTGAGATCTCCAAAATTTGGGTTTCTGAAAATTGGAATTTTAAAAATTGGAAATTTTCAAGACCTAAAATTCCCAAAATTAAAAATTTCCGACATCTGGAATTCTCGAACTTTGGAATATTCAACAGTTGAGATCTCCAAAATTTGGGTTTCTGAAAATTGGAATTTTAAAAATTGGAAATTTTCAAGACCTAAAATTCCCAAAATTAAAAATTTCCGACATCTGGAATTCTCGAACTTTGGCATATTCAACACTTGAGATCTCCAAAATTGGGGTTTCAGAAAATTGGAATTTTAAAAATTGGAAATTTTCAAGATCTAAAATTCCCAAAATTAAAAATTTCCGACACCTGGAATTCTCGAACTTTGGAATATTCAACACTTGAGATCTCCAAAATTTGGGTTTCTGAAAATTGGAATTTTAAAAATTGGAAATTTTCAAGACCTAAAATTCCCAAAATTAAAAATTTCCGACATCTGGAATTCTCGAACTTTGTAATATTCAACACTTGAGATCTCCAAAATTTGGGTTTCTGAAAATTGGAATTTTAAAAATTGGAAATTTTCAGGACCTAAAATTCCCAAAATTAAAAATTTCTGACATCTGGAATACTCGAACTTTGAAATATTCAACACTTGAGATCTCCAAAATTTGGGTTTCTGAAAATTGGAATTTTAAAAATTGGAAATTTTCAGGACCTAAAATTCCCAAAATTAAAAATTCCCAACACTTGGAATTCTCGAACTTTGGCATATTCAACACTTGAGATCTCCAAAATTTGGGTTTCTGAAAATTGGAATTTTAAAAATTGGAAATTTTCAAGACCTAAAATTCCCAAAATTAAAAATTTCCGACATCTGGAATTCTCGAACTTTGTAATATTCAACAGTTGAGATCTCCAAAATTTGGGTTTCTGAAAATTGGAATTTTAAAAATTGGAAATTTTCAAGATCTAAAATTCCCAAAATTAAAAATTCCCAACACTTGGAATTCTCGAACTTTGGCATATTCAACACTTGAGATCTCCAAAATTTGGGTTTCTGAAAATTGGAATTTTAAAAATTGGAAATTTTCAAGACCTAAAATTCCCAAAATTAAAAATTTCCAACATCTGGAATTCTCGAACTTTGGAATATTCAAGATGATGTTCTTGAGATCTCCAAAATTTGATATTTCCTACTAATTCAGTAATTTCCTAAATTTACCAGAATTTGAAATTTCGCTGACATTTTCAAACCTAGTCCAATGAATTCAACTCTAAATTTCGTATATTTCTGCAGCTGTAATTTTTCCCCTAATCACTGTGGCTAAATCATGCGCAGCGCACATACAATGTGCAAAAGTATAAATTCACCTTAACGACACACGAATGAACGCACTCCACACACACGACACTCGAATGGTGGCATGAGCTCACATTTATTACAATGGATTAGTTATACAGCACACTCTGATCATTTTATTGATGCTTTGTTCCAGCTATTTAGTACTTCAAAACATTTAATTTACAATTAGTTACTATTAAACTACGATAATCATTGTATTCGAAATCTCTAAGTAGTATAGTTATGGCCATATATTCATCAATTCAAACGAATCGCATTTACTTAATTGTAAATCGCATTGTGTGTGCTTGTTAGCATTTAGATGATTGCTTCTTGAATGCTCGTAGCATGATGGATAATGAATAATAAACGTATGTTGCAGGAAGGATTATTTGATTTATGTACAATTTTCCTATTTTCAAAGAAGCAGAAGGAAAGAGAATAGTTATATATTTTTCGAATAGAAATTTCTTATAAGAAAATTGAAGACTTTCCATTATTTTTTCTTCTTTCTTCTCTTTTTCTTTTTTTTTTTTTTTTTTTTTACTGTTATAAAGGACTTGAGTGAGTTTGGCTATAAAGATATGAAATGTTGTATCACATTACATAGATTTCATTCTTGTTAAAGGAAGACAAGAGAAAAAGGAAGGAGAAGGAGGAAAGGAGTGAAAAAATGAAAAGCAGAGCGAAGAAATAGGAGGGGAGGAAGAGAAGAGAAAGAAGAGAAAAATGGGGAAGAAAGGAAGAGAGAGAGAGAGAGAGAGAAAGAAAAGGAGGAAGGGGGAAAAGAAAAGAAGCCTCGTTCGGATTAGTCAAATTACTTGAATTCAAGCGACTTGGAATAATTGGATTTGATGAGAACGATTTTCAAGTTAAGTATTACGAATATGAACCTGTTATTTAGGTTCCCATTGTTAGGACATTACAGGCTATTTGAATTCAAGCAATCTGTCTAATTCCAACAAAGTTAAAGGGAAGGAACAGTGAAAGAAACCAAAAGAAAGAAGGTAAATGTAAAAGAAGCGTGGTCGGAGAAGAAAAGAAGAAAAGAAGAAAAGAAGAAAGACAGGCAAAAGAAAGGAAGGGTGGGAGATACGCAATGAATGAAAGAAAGAAAGAAAGAAAGAAGAAAAAGAAAATGGATAAAAATAAAGACATTGCAAAACTCGTATTAAAAACAATTATGTAATGTCTCTCTAATAAAAGAAAAAAAATAAAAAAGAAATATTTATAATATGTCCGATAGAAAAGAGCCTTCCTGCAAGGTAGCCAATTATATCTTAATATCCACTGTACAAAAGGCAAATACTTAGCTAATTAGGTTGACGACAATGTACCAATTAGTCAAGGATAGAAACAGATACATAGAATGTAATTATCGAATCGCAATTAGCCAACGAATGACGCTTTTCTCCTATCTGTTGTTGCGGACATATAGAAACACCACTATGGCTGCTTCTACAAATAGCGCCAATAAAAAACGAACGGGACCTGGTGGTCCTGTTCCTGTTGACCTTCCGGGACATCACTGCCCTGAAGCAGCCAATCGAGGCGGACGACAGCAAGGGTGGCCTCTCCAAGTTCGCCAAACTCGCCAGATCGGTCACCAGGTCGAGATCTGTTCTTGTATCACAATTCAGCTCCCATCTGCCCGCCCTCAAGGATACCGCGTTGCCAACCACCGCGAAGCAATCACACTTAGCTCATGTAAGATATCTTACTGATTCCTTAGTAGGAGTTTTATTAAATTAGCTGATCGATCTATCTAATTTACAAGTTTCTCGTTTTCGATGCAAGGCAGACTTACAGAGTCGTTAACAGATTGCAAATCTTTGTGAAGATCCATATCCTCACGAATAATATTCCATCTGCTTTTTCGTCCCTTAATTAATCCTTGTAATTTACCTGATTATTTTTTAAGTCACTGAATCGTGGATCTGTATGGAAATTCAGATTTTCATGAGCAATATTCCTCTGCTTTTTCATCTGTTAATTGTTCCTTATTACTTTTAATTTACCTAGTCGTTTTTCAAGTCACTGAACTGCGTGAATCTTTGTGGAAATTCATACTCTCACGAGTAATATTCCCCTTCTCCTTTTTAATCTGTTAATTAATCCTTCTAATTCACCTAATTATTTTTTAAGTCACTGAACTATGGATCTTCGTGGAAATTCACACTTTTATGGGTAATATTCCCTTTTCTTGTTTAATTTGTTGATTGATCCTTGTAACTTGCCTAATCATTTTTAGAGCCATCCGACTGTGAATCTTCACAGAAATTCACATTTTTATGAGTAACGTTTCACTCCTTTTCAATCAATCAATTAATCCTTGTAGCTTACCTAATCGTTTTCAAAGTCATTGAGCCGTGTTTCTTTATAGAAATTCATATTCTTATAAATACAAATTAACGTTTGAAGACTATCACGAGGTTTATCATTGACCCTGTACATTTTTACATTTTTACTTCTTTAAACTTCCCATAAATGCACAAGCACAGTCATAGTATTTGTTCAGTACAATCGACAAAATATTCAAGTTACTGAATATACATTAAAATGATGGAACTCCATGCAACAGTTTTGAAATTTGAAATTAATTAACTCAATCGCGTGCAGTTTTTTCTGAACTTTTAACTTGGATCATCCTGCATTCTATCGAAGCCAGCGATTATAAAAATAAATAAAGTAAACAGCAATCATGATGACATTGCATCTGATCGTTTTAGCTAAAAAATCCTGCCACTCTATTCGGTAAGCTATTTTGATTTTGATTTTGATTTTACCACTCGCACCAACTACCATTCGTATCCGAACGTGTCTGATGAAGATTTACTCGCGTTGGAGATTCGCGTTCCGTTTCGAAGAGATTTGCATGGAAATGTTAACGGGTTCGCGGACCATTTGTACGTGTTCGAGATTGCTGGATTATTGTAATCGTCAATATTTAAATGCATGAGCTGTGCTGCGTTTATCGCCTGATTTCAAGCCCCTGAAACGTTTATCAAAATTCAAAGCCTGTCTGTAAGCAACACAGCAGGAGATAGAGAAAGAAGAGAAACGAAACTCGTTGTTAAATTGACAAGTAAAAGAAGAAGACTATTGTAACTCGAAAATCGAAAGGTAGCAAGATCGGTCATTAAATTCTTCGTAAAAATATTCTTTCGTTTTCTTTCGTTCCTCTGATACGGTCATTCCGATGCGTAACGCTAATATAATTTTCATTTTTTCAGATGATGTCCTTAAGCGGCGACGTGATGCCGCAGTACAGACAAGAGGCACCAAAGACCCCGCCGCACATTTTGTTACATTACTGCGCGTTCAAGGCGATCTGGGACTGGATCATTTTATGTTTGACCTTTTACACGGCCATCATGGTGCCCTACAACGTCGCGTTCAAAAACAAGACCAGCGAGGACGTGTCCCTGCTGGTGGTCGACAGCATCGTCGACGTCATATTCTTCATCGACATTGTCCTCAATTTTCACACCACGTTCGTTGGGCCTGGTGGCGAGGTGGTGTCTGACCCCAAGGTACAAATATCCTCGCGAAACCAAACACCGTGAAAAACCGGTTTGGTTTGGCTTGACAATTGATAAATTAGCCCAAGGTACATATCTGCAGTTTAACCGCGACTTTTATAGAAAATAGGGTTTCTATAAAGAAAAGTAGAGGTCATGTAAGTACGGAAATGCGTGCAGAACGAATAAATGTATTAAATGCAACGTTGTACTCCGAGCGATGATTCGATGTTTGTAGACAAAAGTGCGTTAACCGTTATACTCGTCAAAGGTTTGTTCGTCGATTTCGTTGTGTAAAAGGTCGCTGTGATTCTTCGCCAGATTCTATGTTTTATTGTTCTAGCGTAGAATCAGCGAAGTGAGAATCCTCCGGTCGCTTTCAGGTTCCATCGTTGCACACGAAAGCTCACATTATCCATTAGCAACATTATCCATTTTTACGTAAAAGTTCGCTTTGAAATTGTCCCTCTTCTTGTTCCCTTCTTCCCTGGCAGCTAGCACTTGAAGCATCTACGGATGCTGAAATACATTGCAACGTTATCTTTCATTTCAAACTACGAAGTTTCCCAGTTCTGAGGAATTTTAAATTGTAGGATTCGCCAAGTTGGAAAAATGTCAAATTCCCGTGTACCGCGATCTATTTTAACAACGCCGTCGTATCAGAGGATATAGTTATCGTCGAAGAATTCTCCGGATATCCTCAGGAATTCATCCGGATAAAGTTAACACTGGGAAACTAGAGCATTGGTGAAAATTATGTCAAGTCATTATCCCTTACCCATGTCCTCTGTCACGTAGCAAAAATATCTCTTACAACTCTTCTCGCCTCTGTGTACTTCACCTGCTCTCAGAACAACCCGTTAGAAGGCTTCGTCTAATGTAATTTCCCATTAAAACGACAGGTGATCAGAATGAACTACCTGAAGTCATGGTTCATCATCGACCTTCTGAGCTGCCTGCCGTACGACGTGTTCAACGCGTTCGACCACGACGAGGACGGCATAGGGAGCCTGTTTTCAGCCCTCAAGGTGGTCAGATTGCTTCGTCTTGGTCGAGTGGTTCGGAAACTAGACCGGTATCTGGAGTATGGAGCCGCGATGCTCATTCTACTGCTCTGTTTCTACATGTTGGTTGCTCACTGGCTGGCCTGTGTCTGGTACGTCACTTTAAGGTGATTTTACCCTGCCCACACACAAAAAGGTAACACGGCTGCGGCAGGATTGACGGCTAAATCAAACCTTAGACGTCGTTATCCCCCCCTCCCCCCGATTTTCTCAACCTAATATTTTCCATCAAGTGCTACCTAGACACAAATAGAGATATACATACATAGACATACACACACATATACAGAACATGTACACGTGCACACAGGATATGCCGTGCCGCTTTTACAAAACAGCATAGCACTCTCATTCCGCTGGGAATTGTGCAAAAGATATATCATAATCTCGATCTACTTTTATTTTGTCTAAAAAAGAAAATGGAACATTCCCGAAAGGAATCAGTTTGCCATGGCTTCTAGAATAGTAACAGGAGGTAACTGGGTCATCCTGAAGATTTGCGGTGGAAGAATATATTTTTTCCGACATTTAATATACTTTTATTTATTTATTTTTTAGTAATCGTCGTTATGTTCTGTACAATTTATACCAACGTGATATATACAAGATGCATCCGAGGATCGTTTCAAGACTATAGTTAATTCAAGGGCACTTAAAGACTGTATGAAGATCATCCAAAGATATCAAGATGGTATTAGAATAGAAGATATTCGTTGAAGATCGACAGGATAATTTGAATTTGATATTACAATCCTTATGCTAGTGTTCAGAATGTATCAAAAATAGTATCGTTAATATTAATAAATGAAGATACTGAATTTCAAGACAGAAGTACTTCTGTTCTAAAATTCTTCTATTATTCAGAAGTATTGTAGTATTGGTATTGATAAACGAAGATACTGAATTTCAGCACAGAAATACATTTGTTCTAAAAGCTTATATTATTCAGAAGTATTATAGTACTGTGTTGGTAAACGAAGATACTGAATTTCAAGACAGAAGTACTTTTATGCTAAAAGCTTGTATTATTCAAAAATAATGAAAAGGTTCAGGATGACCCGATATCTGCGATATGCAGCGAATACAGGGCAGAGATCGATCAGCCACACAATCGAAAAAGAAAAAGAACGCGAAGAAACGTCGCATTAAAACTGCTGCTGCCTAGTTCCTTCACCTCGCTTCTTAATTATTTTCGCTTCTTCCCCGCTCGAAGCGGCATAAACGAAGTAGCGCTTCAAACTAACGTTGCCTCCTCTTTGAAGATGACGAGGAAAGAACAGAAAGAGAGAGAGAGAGAGAGAGAGAGAAAGACAGTACGAAAGAGCGAGTGAAAGAGAAAGAGAGTACAGAAGAGAAAAATATGGAGAAAAAAGGAGGCTTGTTCTCGAGTGCAAGAGAATAAAGTCGACGACGATGCTAACCTTCCGCTCGTTTCCTCGACAAAGAGCCTCCGTGTCCTTTAGACGTTCTCCATCGTCGAATCGACGATCACGGGAAACCACGAACGTAACAGGAGCTCTTTCGCTCGAAACGCTATTATCTTCTGTTGGCGAACCCGTCCTCGTTTCCAAAAGAAGCTTGGAGTGTTTGACCGTGATCCTTCTTGCCAGATATTTTTTCGTTCGAAGAATAGCCAAAAGAGAGAAAAGAAAGACAGGAAGCAGTGAGAGAAAAGTGGAAGAACAGTTACGAAATGGAAGCAAGGATAACGGTCAAGACCAAAGAGGAACGTGGAGAGAGAACGCTTTTCAACACGAAACATAGCCAACCAAAATGCATGCGTGCTTCTTTCACGCGTCCTCAGAGAACCCTATTCGCCTTCTATTTGTACAGAGTGTTTCCAATTTTTCCGAGAAAACTGCAACAGTAAAATAAATAAAATAGTTGCATATTACTAATTAAAATATTTTATCTTACATTTTTCATTTATCAAGGTAGTATTGAGATACTTGTAGATCCCCGTGTGCTTTACATAGCGAGTAAAGTTATACTGTACAGGCTGTATTATAAGATAATGAGCAAATATTTTGAATATTCATTCCTATTAATTGTCATATAATTTTGATTTAATATATGTTAAAAATGATATTATTTATTATAGTATTTTGAACAAGTGACAACGATAAATCTTCAACATTCTTCACTTTTAACTAAGAAACATGTTATATATGAAGTTGTGCTGTAAATCTTTTACATCTTTTACAATCTTTTACAAGATTTAGAGATAGGACAATGCAGAGAATGGGTGTGATGTGTTAAAAATGTATGAAATACTTAAAGTATTGCTTATAGTATTACATGTACTAGAGAATACAAATTTCTATCCAAGTTTTATTCCCTTAATTGTTTCTTCACGAAAATATAAATTCACAACTAGATTTGTGCCCCCTATTAGCGAAGATAAGATTTCTTTCTTGAATCATCGAATGCTGATTATGTATAAGTGCGGTTGGATTAATTTGCCTTCTGAGAGGCTCATTTGTAAATCCTGTCTCAGCAATTTATCCAGGAAAATTGAAAACACTCTGTATATTTCTATTATATTTTATAGCGTGTATTAGAGAATGTAAAATGGTAGAAAGATATGAATATGACGAGAATAATAAGGGTTGTTGGGTTAAAGGTACTCGATAGGAAGGTCGGACGCGGACAACGGAGTCCAGTATTCCTGGCTGTGGAAGCTGGCGAACGTCACCCAGTCACCGTACAGCTATCTGTGGACCAATACCAGCACCGCACCGGAACTAATCGCAGGACCGTCAAGGAGAACCATGTATGTCACCGCATTGTACTTCACGATGACCTGCATGACCTCCGTGGGCTTTGGCAACGTCGCCGCCGAGACTGACAACGAGAAGATCTTTACCATCTGCATGATGATCATTGCCGGTATGATTTTTCAATTTTCTCTTTTTATTCCTTCATTGAAATTTGCTATACTACCTTTACTAAAGTCAGATTATCTTTTTAAGGTATCCAATTGGTAATGAAATTTTTGTATCCTCAAGAGCGAATGTTGGGATTGTAAAATTGATTGTATCACTGGAGTGCGGATGTTTATGCAAATTGACAATTTTATCAACATCGCTTAAGAAACGGAATCTAAATGGAGATTTCTTTTACTTACTAAATATTATATAAGAAATGTTAGATATTTTGGATAGTTCACATAATTTTGCCTTTTTACCTACGTCGTGCGTTTTAGACGTAATATCCGTTTTAACATACTTATCTCTCGGGTCACGACAAATACGAATTTGCAACTACTCTCTACTGGACTAGTTCGTGAACCTTCGAGCACCTTACAATTTTATTTGAAACTCAAGGAGTTTAAATCGGTGTCTTGCTCACTGTCAATCAGGCGTTATCTCAATACTACCGTTACTTTGTCGTTAATTTATCGTTATCAAATTCTATTGAAATTGATCTATAAATCCGTAAAATTGTTCGATTGCTTGCAGCCCTATTGTACGCCACGATCTTCGGTCACGTGACTACGATCATCCAACAGATGACATCGGCCACGGCTAAGTACCACGACATGCTGAACAACGTGAGGGAGTTCATGAAGCTGCACGAGGTGCCGAAGGCGCTTAGCGAACGCGTGATGGATTACGTGGTGAGCACCTGGGCGATGACCAAGGGCCTAGACACCGACAAGGTACTTAATTATTGCCCCAAGGATATGAAGGCGGATATCTGCGTTCATCTGAACAGGAAGGTCTTCAACGAACACCCAGCATTTAGGCAAGCTTCGTCACTCTTCTTAGATTTTAGATGTATTCTTGCATAGAGATGTCCTTATGTGTATGCGTATAATCTAACAAAATTTTTCCTCCAATTTACAATTAATTATATACCTAAGCCATTCGTTTTTTGAGAAATTGTACAGTACTCATGCATGTATCTTTTATCGATATGTCTTGACTTTTGCGATCCTTATATCATGATTTGTAATTATAATGACTTATAATTAATGTGTACAATCATATTTATACACTTTTGTCTTCAGATTGGCCTCCGATGGCTGTCTCCGTGCTCTGGCGATGCATTTCACGATGTCCCACAGCGCGCCAGGCGATCTATTGTATCACACAGGCGAGTCTATCGATTCGTTGTGCTTCATCGTGACCGGAAGCCTCGAGGTGATCCAGGATGACGAGGTCGTGGCGATCCTCGGCAAGGGTGACGTGTTCGGCGATAGCTTCTGGACAAACCCGTCCGTAGGACAAAGCGCTGCCAATGTTCGAGCTCTTACTTACTGTGATCTCCACACGATCAAGAGGGATCGGTTGCTGGAGGTGTTGGATTTTTATCAGGCTTTCGCCAACTCTTTTGCCAGGAACCTCGTTCTGACCTACAACCTTAGCCATCGGGTGAGTGTTTCTTAAATTTTGCTTTTATTCTTATTTTTGTTTTGTTTTATTGATTATTTCAGACAATTTACAGATTAAGTGCTGCTGTTTGTTTATTTCAGATGTTAAATTCGTTTGAAATTTTAAATATCTTTCCATATTGTTTTAAATAACTTCTTCACAGAATTTGTAACTTTCCTGAGTTTATAAATTGCCAATTGGAAGCATCGATGATATCGTAAATTGCCAATTAGGAATTTTGGTCTTCTTTCTCTCAACAATTTCTTATTTTTTATTTTGGGGATTTCAAAGTCAGTAAGTGGAATTGGTGATTCCAAAAATCGCGAATTGGAGATTTCAGTCGGGTAAAAAATTACTAATTTCAAATGTAGGCAAGTTTAAAAATTGCCAAAATTTCAAATCTCGGTAATTGTTCAAAAATTGCTAGCTTAAAATTTTGTGATTTTAAAAGTCACTAATTCGAAGTTCTGAGTATCTTCAAAATAGTTAATTTGAGATTCTATCTTCGACGATTGCTAATTTGAAATTTGTCAAATTGAAATATTAGACAATTAAAAAAAATTCAAATTGATTTGCAATAAAGAAAGGCAAAGAGTGAAGGGCAAAGAAAAGATTTGAAATCTCGAGGTTTCAATTCTTTATTGAACTCTTAGCATTATACTGAACAGCAGTGCAATGTTTGCTCTTTGGCTTTGTTCTCTCAACAGAACAGAGGGAACATTGACCGCCAACCGACTCATATACGAATAACACACACAGTCTTATGTAACAATAGTAATGAATATGTGTTGTACAAGTTTCTCCTCGTCGATAGACTTTATTCAGCGTATTAAGAAGTCCGATTAAAAATGATTGATGACTCACCAGGCACTAGATAATAGGCATTCGAAAAACACAGCAACTCGTACGGTATAATATTTTTTTTTCATTTCTTTTTTCTCTGTATAATATATATATATATATTTGTTTTAATATTGCTCCATCGATGGTAGAGTCAATTTGAAATGACATTAGTACGAGAGATCAGGCCGTTACAGGGACATGAAATTTTCTTTCAAAAAGATCAGCTAGCAAACAACCAGATGAAAATGCTTGAAGAACGCG
The DNA here is from genome assembly GCA_014737535.1 of Bombus cullumanus. Taxonomy (NCBI): domain Eukaryota; kingdom Metazoa; phylum Arthropoda; class Insecta; order Hymenoptera; family Apidae; genus Bombus; species Bombus cullumanus. Next base: position 3,732,632 of record JACXIX010000019.1, read on the forward strand.
ATTGTTGATCATCTTTTTTAGTAACTATTAATATTATTCTGTTGAAACAATTCCACGAAAACTAGGGAATCATCTTTTTTTTCTATTTTTTCATTTACAGGTATTGCATTATACAATGACCTCCTCTTGTTTCTACAAAGCTGATACAGTTTTGAATAGCCTGATATGTTTTCCTTTTTTCCTCTTTTCCATACTATCTCAGACAAATGTCTAATATCACAATTACTCCTTCTTTTCTCTCAATCCGTCACTGTACATCTTGCGACCAGACATCTCTAATATGACTCTTGAGGTAGAATCTTGATCCAAAACTGACCTTCCATCTTGTTCTTGTTCTTCAACTTCTGGAATGGGACCGACACCCCAAACCTCACAGTGTTTAATCCTAAAATTCTCCTTGCCACTGAGTTGCACATAATTTTGGAAGGTTGTGCAGGACAAGCTTGATTTTCCAGTTCCATATTCACAGTCCAGCCATAAGCCTGGATAATTCAACTGTCCTCCCATGAGCAGCCCATTAGGCATAGTTTGTTGATGAAGATTTAAGTACTGGAAATGGTTGTTGTAACCAGTGCAAGGAAATGTAAGTATATCTGGTTCAAGTTTGAATAAGAAGGAAGATTGGTTTCCAATGAAATTTGGTCCAAGTCTCCAACTATCAGAGGCAAAACCTCCAAACACGTGGTCATCGGTGTCCTGAAGAATTAAAATAGTTGATCCTTGCATGGTGATTCTTCCAAGCATAGTGGAAAATGATTCTCCATGCACTTGACTAGAAAATAAAAATCTCCATTCGTTGCGAAGCTCGTGAGGCAAACTGAGATTCAAGAACAGAACATCACCCAATCCCAGAATGCTTGGAAAATGTGGTATATTCTCCAAACCCTTGCAACCTGGCAAGAGGTTCAAATCGTTTATTCTACTGCTTGCATTCTTGTCTCCTTTTTTCTGAGAAACCAAGAAAAGGCACTGAAAAACGTGCGACTGTATGACATTGAAAGTGGTAGTTGTAGAGAACCAGTTCTCTATTTGTTCAGTGGTCAGTGTCTCACCATGTTTGACTAGATCTACGCACAAACTTCTGGATCTCATCCCTATTCTCCTAGTGTTTACTGTGCAGCCAATGCTGCTCCATGTTAAGTAGTGTGCATTTCCAGAGTTTTTTTGTAGTCTCAAGTAGGAATTAATGGTGGCTTGAAGATATTGAAGGAACGTTGCAGTGGGTATTTCATGTTTCTGCTCCTCTTCCGAGAAGCCATTGAAAATCAGGCTAGTCCTCTCCTCCGGGCTGCCACGTATGGCAAACACATACAATCTCCCAAAATTCTCTCCGTTTATGGCAGACACTCTCTTTCCTGGTTCATGACAGAGAAACCTTACTACAAATTGCAGTAGTACATCATCCAAATGACTAGACCAGTGTTTGAATATATCTTCGCGTTTTATAGAGCCTGAACTCCGGGACATGGACTTGAACAGATTCTCCACCAAGGTCAGCTCCTCCGCGGAGAGGATATTCGCGGATGAAGCGGAACGGCTCGAACCATGACCCATCTGAAACAAATCGATTACTTGCAGAAAAATCGTTCCATACAACTGTCAAAAAATAAAGAAAACATTCTTGTGTAAACATATGACTATCAAACAATCGATCTACTTTGCATATTTTACAATTCATTGCTATTTACGATAATATACGTCGCTAGATTTAGAAATCACTGATAATCGTAAGAAATTGGAGAAAAGATAAGGATTTACAAACCTTTCGAAAGCGGGGAGTACTTTCCACATCAATCCATATACCTCAGTTTTCCCAGTGAAAACTTCGATTCGACACGAATCACGGTAATAGAAGTACGCAAGTACGCGTACTTTCTTTCAGAATAGATCACCAAGCATCTGAAACTAAGTCCCGAAACGGAACTCGTGCGGTCCGGGAGCTTCCCCGAACCGACACAATAAATAAGATATTTTGAGGTTAGTCGCAAATGCAAGTAACCTGCTACTAGTGCGCTCACGGTGCGCCTATCGACTGCTCTACTCGCGCATGTGCAGAGTAAAGTTAAACGAAACCTCCCACCCTTAACCTGCAACTTTCTATCCGGAAAAAAGGAAATAGCAGGGGAGCGTCGCTTTCCCGGCGTTAGAAACTGGATTACCTGAAAAAATTCAATTACCCGAGTTATCTACGTTTTATTCCAGTAAAGGAATATTAAAACATAGAGAGTTATTACATACTGAAATTACCTACGTTGATTTCGTTTCTTAATAAGCTTAACGAACGAGGATCATCTCGCATCTCCGGAAACGTTAGTCGTGTTCAAAGAATCTGAGAATCGAAGCATCCTTGTAGAAAACACTGTAAGTGCTAAAAATGAAATTTCTTCAGGAGAAAAAGAAAAAGTTAGCTGACTTTAGTATTTCGAAATTTCATTTATTTATAGATAGAGATATACATTTACAGAAGACAAACTAATCAACTCCACTTTTTATTCATTTCTTCAGTCTGTTATATGAGTATACGAATAATATCTGATTCCCATACTTCCGTCTGTTTACTTATCGCAAGAAAATCACGCGAATAGTGATAAATCTCAAGGTAAATTTAAAAAAAGGCGTTTTTAATATCGTCGCTATCCTGTACTTTTCAATTGATGGAGTTGATTAATGTGACTTCTGAACCGCTCAATCATAAGAAATGTATTAAATGATCTTTTTATTTCTTACATTTATTCACCATCATTCATGAAAAAGAAAATTATATTTGTAGAGAACTCTGTATTTATCACCTTTTAGTTGTAAAGAAAACTAAATCTGCCATTCATTTTTAAATTTACAAATCCTATAATTATAGTAAATTAAAAATTTATTTATTTAATACGTTCTTTTCATTTCCGAGTAGAATGCATTACAAAAGTGTATTTTAAAATATTCCAAGTGATATTTGATGTACAAATATTTTAACGTCGTTTGAATTAGCACTTAAGTGTTCTTTACTCATTCGCGCTACCTATTAGCATTACTGTTAACTGCAATACTTGAAAAGTAGGGTTATTTAAGTGAAATGAATTCGTCAAATTCGTTTATAAACAATTTTTAAGCGATTTACGTTTGAAAACAAATTAATTATCATAATTCAGTAGCGTGTGTGTGTGTATTATTTTATTCCTGCAAGTTATTTTGCTATTTATTTTATTGATACTTATATAATATATCGCTACTGACTCAAATAACCCTACCATAAGATTATTCGAAGCATTTTCTCATTTCTCATAGTTTTCTTGCTGGACCTAAAGTAAGTATACACATGACATTCTTTCGTTATTATATTGAAGATTAATGGCGTTTCTTAATATACAAGTTTGATTACTCTGTGCAGAGATTGACTTACTATACTGCAGTATGTATTCCCATTGGCAAGTAAAACATTTTTTAATAGAAAAGAGGCAAAAATTTTTTAATTTTGACACTTGTGTTTTGTATAAGGATGCTTCGATTATTTCGATAGTTTTATATATATATATATATATATGATGTTGAAGCGTAAGGACGATTATTAACACTCGAATAATGGTCACCTACATAGCAAGGGGTGTAAAAAAGCCGATAAAGGGTCCAACGCGTTCTAGACCATTAATAATAGCAAAGGAGCGACTCGAGAGCATAAATAATTGTTCCGGGCCCCATAAATAATCCGCTCGTCGTTCCAACTGCGCCGTGTCGTTCATCCTGATTAATTACGCCGAGCATACTGCGTTCCATAACGAATTCCATACTCTGCAAATGTTGCAGAAAATGCAAGAAAATACAAGATGTAAGAAAATATTAGAAAGTATAAGATAATTCGCAAGCTAATTGATACACACTGGATCATGAATGTATTTGAACAATTACCATGAAAAACATTTATGTCCATATTGTATATACTATACATATATCTTGAGATTTCATTATTATTATTATAATAAGATACAAATATCATATTGATAAAATTTCAAAGCAATCTGAAATTGTATACATTTAATTACATAAAACGGGTTATATTTGGACATATTAAGATATGTTATATGTTATATTATATATCGTATGTGTTATGTAAAACATTTTGAAATTTCATTAACGCAATAATGAGATAGCACTGTCATGATTATATTGATACAATTTCAAGACAATCTGAACTTGTATATCTTGTTGTATGTATTACATCAAACGGATTATATACTGCACGTGTTGTGCAAGACATTTTGAGGTTATATAATCATCTTAATGAGACAAGACTGTTACGATTATATTTGTCAAATCTGCAATCAATCTGAAAATGTATGTGAAAGTTAATTAATAAAAAAAGATATTTGTTGCGAACATATATTTAGTAAAAAGAAACTTACATGTAATATGAATAATATATTAACAATGGTCTTAAACATACGATTTACGTACTAAAGACCGTTTCACTGTTATATTGTAGTTTATTAATATAGTCGATAATAATCGATTGTTTAAATATTTTTTTGACTCCTGTAGAATATGTATTTCTATCAAATATTTCTTCAATTTTCTGCATATATTTTCAGATTTGTCTCAAACTTTACCAATACAGTCGTAATAGTCGAGTGGGGAATTTTCAAATGTTTCATATAACACACATAATATGTTCCATGGATATTGAAATACTTTCGTGAGCATGTGTACTTGTTATTATGCTTATTTAAGCGCGTAAAATGGAATCGAATCGTTTTGTGCAGCTGATCTTCCGGAAGGTAGCGGACGTCCGTCGAGAAAAGGAGCTGGCTGAAAGGAGGAAAAACGAGCCCCAGTTAGATCAAGCTCAGGATCACCTGGTGCGCAAAATTTTCTCGAGGTAGGGACAGATTTGTTGCCTGTCAGGCTCGAATGGATAACATCCGATCCATTCTATTTAAATAACTAACGCCTCTCTTAGTGTTCTCTCTCTCATTCTCCAATGAAAAAATCAAATTTTATATTAGTAAAAAAAAAAAATCTTTTTTAATTTACAGGTTTCGTTGTGATTTTTTTGTTGTCGAATGAAGAAGCATTGCGAGAGGTTACGATGTCACAATTAGAATTCATTTTGGTGGATACGAATTCGTTCGTAAATAAATCGAGGCATCAACTATATGGACTTACGAACTTAACGTCTGACTATGGAGTTCTGTTACTACTTAAAGCATATCTTAACGAACGTTTAAACTGACCTTCTTTAAACTGGATAATTATTGAGGCAGCTTATTTAAAAAAAACGAATACGTATTCACGAGATAATTAACGTACAGCCTCGATTCTCTGTGATCACGTGAAAGGCCGTGCAGAGTGGACAGCTGGTCTGTATTCGTAAATCCAACAGGCTGACGAATATATGTATCTTTTTTTTTTAAAGCGCAATCTCGCCGGGAATATCGAATGAGAGAACAAGGAGCGAGAATGGGATCGTGTGAACGATATTTTCCCTCTTATACGTGTGTATTTCAAGCCTAATAAGATTCATCGCTCAAAAAGCAAACACAGAAATGAGCATAAAGAACAAGAATGTCCAAAAATCCATGAAATACACGCGCATAAAGATACGAGAAGAAACATTCTCGGGCGCCAATTACAGACTACTGAATCAATAAATACTCTTAACTAACATTACAAAAAGCGAAAGCACGGGCGTGAAAGAGCGTGTGCGAGAGGGAGGGAGAGAAAGAGATTATGTTAGCACACATGATTGATGATTATATCGATGCAAAGAATATAAGAAAAAAAAAAAAAAGTAAAAAATTAGAAAATTTTCGTATCGTATGCTGTGGTAAATTATTGTTGATTGTTGATCGTTGCTTGGCTGGCCTGTTGTCCGTAAAGGTTCAAGACCGACGGGGATCCCCAGATCGGCGTGAGCAGGGCCGCAAATGGACGGTCCCAGCAGGATTCCGACGAGGAGCTCACCGTGAACGTCCTGCCGCCCTGGCCCAGTTTTAGGCAATTTCATTTCTTACGTATTTATTTATCTTTCTTCATTCTTTTTATTGCCATCTTTGCTACTTCTTACGTACACTCTTATATTATTGATTATTATTACTCTATATTTATATTGATTCGATTAATTATTCTTCTCATTATGATTATATTTAACCATCGTTATTATGATTGTATATCGTTATATATATACACATATATATATATATATATAATTATTAATTATTGTTCTAAACTGTGATTTTTCTCCACATACATATTATATATACATGTATATATGTATATATACATATGTACATACATCTATCCCTAGATATATTTATATTTTTAGAAATGATGATCACACATACAAGGGAAAAACATGATAGCTATAGTTTTTAGTAGTTTCTGAATTTTAATGTCACTTTATGTGACTTAAACAGACAAATTTCTGATATGAATGGAAATAGAAATAACCTGGTAAGTTAAAGGTGCGCGTCTTTTAAAACTGGCTTATAATTAATCTAAAACATGAATTAAAAAGAAATAAGCACAAAATTAAATTAAAGCACAAAATTGATATTTTAGAAATTACAAAGGGCATGAAGATGGCACGTATCATAGACTTTTAACATAAATTTTTAAAGCTGTTTCCCCGTGAAAGTGTATAATATATAGTTAATCCAAATAATTAATATATATATATATACATAAAAATATTTAATTATCGTGTTTTTCCCCTGTAGTCGTCAACTGTACGACTATAACTATCGTTACTATATATATGTATATATACATACTTATACGGGTCGATTTTGTACATGTATACCTGCCTAAATTATTTATATATCACGGATGAGCAATTGTTGAGAGAGCGTGAACGTTTTTTTACGTGGAGATCCGAGAAACAGAAAATTTTTTTTTAGATCGACACGATCCACCTCGGGACGAGCGGCTTACCGGCAACGATGGACCGTGCAGAATTTTTCTATATTCCGTTCGCGTGTATTTACACGTAACCGTGAAACCAAAAAAACACGTCGAACAAAAAAAAAAAAAAAAAAATTCGTATCTAAAAGAAAATTGAATCGAAAGAATGGAATTCGCGAAACCGATCTTTTTTTACTTGCTCTTCTTCTTCTTCTTCTTCTTCTTTTTCTTCTTCCTTCTTCTTATTCTTCTTCCTCTTCTGGTCGTGTCGTACCGATTTTATGCAATTCGCGCGAACGTCTCCTCCGGGGGCGACCGATACGCATTTTTCTCGAGAGAAAGGTTTCGAAGGGTATCACGGATGTGCAATCGCTGTACACACGCTTGAAAGAGAAACTGATATGTATTCTCACTCAGCACGTCTACGAAGTAACCTGGGTAAATCGAATTCCCGTGTCTTTTAACCGGAACCCTTTTACGCTATCTTTTTACTATTTATCTTCTTCCATTTATTATTTTTCCCAACATTCTTTTGCTTATATTGTGCAGGATGTCAAAAAGACCCTGGCAATTTTACATGGTGTGAGTCTAGATATTGAGACAGTGAGGAGTGTTCCTGTGCGAAAATATCATTTGAGGATTATTTTTCAAGTTGGAGACAATTTGGTTTCACGTTGGTAATTCATGGATCACTGCGTAGATCACACATTTGTCGCTCTGAGACAGGACAGACTACGTGTGGGAAATGTGGCGAGGTCAGATAAGATGGGTAGAAAAATTTGCTTTCTGAAAATACATAATACGTGGGTGATGTTTTGTAAGAAACAAATATAATTTAGTTGTTACGTTAATTTAACTTCATCGATATTAGACCGTATAATTTATGCTATTGGTATTTTTTAGACGTTCAAGAAGGTGACGTACATTTAATAAATAAACATATATTTCATCCGAGAATCAAATGAAGAGATAGTTTTAATGTGGAAATTGACTAACAATATATCGAACTTACTGAAATTACTCTTCTATAGAGCACGGGAAATGTGACTAATCAATTTCAAGATGTTTTTAATCCCGAAACTAAAAGGGAGGACACTTTTGGGAAGTTAAAAGGATAGAGCGAGAGGGATAAATGTACGCAGCTAACGGTGTATTTCTAGCGGAGAATTCAATTATTTACAACTTGGAAAATAAGGTTCAAGCAACATTCTTGTGACTGAACTTCCTTCGTTGATTTGTTGTTCAAAAATTACACCATGTAAACATTTCTCGACTATCTTATCGCTCTATATGTATCATATCTTCTTTTCTTTTTGTTGTCCTAATATCGTCGTACCGTTCTTCGTGTCCTCGTTGTCGTCCTTTAATAATTTTGGTATAATGATATTCAAATGATGAAAGCGAGAATTCGAAATCGATTTGCCCAGGAGTCGCATCGTTTATATAGATGCGTACACATCACCCGATGCCATTATATTCAATATTTGTCATTTTTAACGATCACTGCAGTTCTGACGAATGCTAGAGTGCTGTAAGATATACGGCTTTAGACGGTTATGCGCATTTTTCTCCCACCATAAATATATATATATATACGTATATTATATATTCTTAGTGGAACCAGGATTTGTATAGAGCAAACTCGAGGGCTCTCTGTTTCGTTCAATTTCGAATCTCTTCTATTACTTCCGAGCAATTTTACTGTTTTATCGCTTCTTCTTGATAAAACGGCACGGTCGCTAACGTTAACAGAGCGTTGTGACGTATTGAAAGCAAAAGTGGACCAAGTCACATTTTTTCTAAACGTGAATTTATTACATTGGAATATATTACATTATTAACAATAGAATCGCTAAACCAGTCAAAATGACTTTTATGATTACCAAAAACATGCAACTGTTTTTCATAGTATTGACTCTCGATGATATTTACTTCTATTGTAACAAAAATACGATCTATCTTCATCGCGCTACCTTAATTCCAATTGATCACGTATACCATATCAAAGATCGGTAGTTCTATGTATTGATTTATTGCACTGAGCTGTTTCAACTCCTAAAAACTATCATTGGGTTAAATCTCTTTCAATGTCACTTCGCCTAACATCGAATAGTAATAAAACATTCAGTCGCGCTCTGTTTGAATTCATTGATTTCTAAAATGGAGAAAGAATAAAGTGGTGGAAAATGTCGTGATACTACAGACGTGACTCTTTTTTTATGGTAGCTTTTAAGGACGAATGGTGCGAAAGTGAAGGAAATAATTCGTTGTTTCCAAATCAAGCCAGATAATACAATGAAATCAGTTGTTGCATTGAATTGTTTGCATATATATTTTAGACAGAGAATTATCCAATTTGTGAAATGTCAGGACCGGTCCACTTTTTCTCTCAGTGCCTCGCGTTTTCTTTTCTTTTTTTTTTTTTTTTTTTATTAAAACGAGAAAAACTAAGACGTCTACAAATCCGTTTGAAAGAAATACCAGAGTCCTCCATCGCGCCTCGAGCATCCGATCCTTTTACGATTTTATGCAACGCCGAATGCATGTGACGTACACACTCTAGGATTCAAGTTTCTCTCTGTCACCTGTATTTATATATATACATATATATGTAACATGTATACGTATATTTGAATACATATATATATGTACATATATATAACGATGCCAAGTAGCTGCTTGAAAAACTGCCAGACTGCCAACGATCCTCTAACAGTTATTCGAATTTTTGTCTAACTTTTAATCGACCGTTTTTTAGAAACCTCGACCGTGGCATGTTATCCGTGCATGATAGATTCGTAGAGTACGTTTTTAATAATGATACTGAACTTAGAACGAAGTGATTAGGACGAACGTGGCGGTATACTTTTTCATTTTCTTCTCTGTTCTTCTTTTTCTTTTTTTATTTTTCTCTCTCTTCTCTGGCCTTATTCCGATCGAGTGGTGTGAATTGATCGCTCGATGGCACTCCCACAGTTAATCAGGCAGCTCGTTTACCATTTATACCACCGTATCATCTAACGTCGCGTCGATGAACCACGATTTTGGCCGAATAGAAATTCCATCGTGCGAAATCTCATCATTTGTTACCTGGTTACTGCGATTTAGAATTGCGAAGATTTGGTTGCTTATGATTTTTTTGCTGTTTGCAGAGGAATATTGAAAGACTCGTGGATAACAAGGAAATATTTTGCCAGCTATATTTCAGAAAATCTGTGGAATAAATTGCCACCATTTGATTGTATAAATTGGTCACCAGCATATTGGAATTGTCAGTATTTTACTCGGTACCTTTTTTTTTTTTTTTGTAAGATTTAACAAATTTTTACGTTACTTTCTAAATTAGGAAAATAATCTTGCAAGATCTTATTTTAAATTTCTTAAAACATCGTGGATAAAATAGAAAGAAAGACGCGTCTGATCACAGATTGGCTCTTGGTCTTTAAAAATGTCCCCCCCGTGAGATTAGAAAATTGTTACTAATAGAAAAATTGTCTCAGAATATTGTACATTTCGTAATATCTCTAGAAGACCTTGAAAGATTCATGAATAATAAGTAGAAAAAATATCTTGGAGCCCAGGAGAGGCGAATCATGTCCGACCATAAACCGACCACTTTCACCGAAATTATCTGCCTCTCACTCGGTATAATAAACGAATTAGACTTTCGTGGAATTTGGAGATTAAGAAATATCTTCCTTAATTTTCCAACAAATTTTTGGAAGATTCACATTTTGAAAATTCATATTAACCACGGATCGGTATTAATTACACGAATTAAGAAATTCTTGTTAACAGAGAAATTACGTAAAAAGAAATTCTATTCTATATTTTCTTAATCCACGATCTTTCATTTTCTTTGGCATTCTTCTAGAAAATCCCGCGGGAAGAATCCGCTTGTTTTCCCAGGACAATGAAACGACGAAGGGAAGAAACTGATACGCATGCCGAAGACTACTTACCTATTTACATACTCTGATTTCTTATTCCTCGCTCGTATCCCATCAGAGTACGTCGGTGGATAACCAGTAATTTAAACTTTGATGCTCTGAACGGGCAAACGGTGTAATTACGGATCAAGCACGAAATTTCTGAGCCGGCCAATTCGGCCTGAAAATTACCACGACAACGTGTCCCGACTTTTCATGACAGAAAATCGAACACCACGATTTCGACCAACAAGAATGTCGTCCTGTGTCTTTCACCGCGAAACTTTCGTTCAAAATTTCGTCAATCGAATTATTATGATCAGATAAAAAAAAAAAAGAAAAATGTCAAATTTCGTTTCTTCGATTTTTCAATAATCTTGTACAAGTTTCAGATCGTTATACTGGACGGGTAACGAAATTGAAACAAGTAATATATCTCTCCTTTGGTCGAACAAAGTGTTAGAGAGAAAAGATGAACGATTCGATATTCTTTGTAAGAAAACTTACTTACAAATTTTTCAAACATACTTATTCAAGTTTCAAACAATTTCGAAATTTCCAAATAGATCGTACTAATTTGATGAATCATCGTGCGCAACACTTTGTCCTCCCATAGTTGCAAAATTACTTTTGCTTTCGTACCTTCGTTGTAAATTGTAACATGTGCAACATTATCTTTCTTTTCATTCCCTCATCTACTTATGGCCTTTTCCTTATTTTTTTTCCCAATGTACGTATACCTAAGTGTATGTTTCAGTAAGAGCTTTATTTTGTACCTACCCTTTTTCTTTCTTTTTTTTTTTTCTTTTTTTGATAGGTACGAGGCCACAATCGGTTCATCGACGCTGCCAGGTTTTCCCGTATGTCTTATCGGCATCTTATCACCACCGAGAATATTTTCTTTCGAATCCCGTAGGCACATCAAAGTAGGTTGCTCGTGAACACCGCTGGAGCTGTCTCCCTTTTTCTAGCCTCAGTAGAACGAACTTGTCTCATTTGCCACCAATAAAAAGAGCGGCACCAGTAGCAGAACAAAGAAAGAAAGGACGACTGTTCTTCGTCTAACAAAAATTAATATCAAGACGATATATGTAAAATGTATATAAATACCTATGTATATATATATATCAATTTATATATATTTTGCATATATACGTATCTATCCTTCCCAAAAATCTGCCGCTGAATGATGATTATCGATCACACACGATCGAGGGACAGAAAAATTTCACAAAAGTTCAACCTAACCTAAAAAAGAAAAAAAAAATGAAAAGAAGAAATACGTACATATGTGAAACTTTTGGACGTAAAAAAAAAAAAAGAAATAACAAATTTAAATATGTACTATATTATTCTCCTACCCATGATTTGTATACACCATGTAATCTTATTATTCCCCCCTTTATTTAATTGATCGCCTAGTGAAACTGGCCTCTTAATCCCAGTAATGTAAATAGACAAAAGCGAGTCACGTCGACACGACTAAACACGGGCGTTCTCGCTCTCTACTTTTTTCTATCCAGGTTCCGCAGGGAGAGACACAATGCTGACGTGGAGAAAGGTGACGGAAAAGACGGGAAGGACGGCAAGGAGGGCGAATCCTCGCACGCCAGGAAACTCTCCACAGCGGACGAGAACACTGCTGTTAAAGGACGGGCCGGGAAGTGGGGACGACTCTTAGGTAATTGAAAACTACCAAATTTTTATCACATATCGGTTTTCTTTTCGCTTCTTTGCGATTCGATTCAAATTCCCTTCCAATTCTTCTTTAATTCAATCACGAATTATTTTTTAGGTTATATTGTTTTTATATAAGGTGACGCGAAGATAATTGAAGATAGTGAAAGTAATGCTTGGAAAGTAATGCGCTTGCAAACGTTAATATGGTAGTTGCAATAGACTTGGTTTCTCGGATGAAGATTATTGGAAGAAAGAAGTTAGAAAGAACTTGCAAGAAAAAAAGAACATTTGTGCGGCTTACTTGCGATCCTTACAAATGTTCTCCTTTTGATTGTGTTATTTCTGTTTCGTCCTATGGAAACCATTGTAAAACGATCATTTTGATGGAAATTTTGACTCTATTGGCCAATGAATAAGAAAAACCTAGAAGATGAAAACTTAGAAACCTTTAATCGTTACAATTGGGCACCATGTGATCGTAATAATTCATTTTCCATTCTACATATTACATGATAAATATCATTAATAGTATCAAACCTAAGCAATAATGTTAGTAATAAACCTAATCTATAAACTAAATATATCCAAGATCCAATGATATCAACTGAGGCTAGGATAACTGTTTACAGTGTTGTAGAATATTTAAATAAAATATTTTAGCGAAGTAAATCATTACGAAAAAGCCTGAATTTCACAGGAAGCTCCAGCCTGGACTCCGGAGGCGAGACGGGAACCGGGGTAGATACGTTCAAACGATCCTTAAGCGCCAGGGACACCCGTCCCAGTTCTAGTGCCGGTAGCAACAAGGTGTTCCCAAAATTCGGTAAGCTGACCGGTACGATCGAAGAATCAGGTGATGCTGAAAACGTGAAAGAGACGCAGCAACAGCAGCAGAATGCGGCAGATTCGAAGCAGCTGCAGCTTCGCCGACTGGAGAGCTATGACGATGGACTAATTACCACTCAGCCGAGCCACGATCGTGAGATCCTAGCTGCCGTGCTCGAGGTGAAGGTTGATCTGAAACTGGAAGTGCAACGAGTCAATCAAAGATTAGCAAAGATCGAGGACATGCTGCAGACGCTAATGACAAGGCTTCCTGCGGCTACTCCACCGCAGCAAAAGGGCTCGAACAATTTTTCAACGGGTGGTGGCGGCGGTTCCTCGCAGATTCAGCCAACCAATCAACCACAAAGTGCTTCTAGCTGTCAACAGGGCTCCCAGGCTACGCAAACACCTGGGGGAAGCACAGAGCAGAAAATTTCTATAGCGACTGCATCCACGTCGACGACCGAAGGTTACAGGGAGCAGGGTACAACCACAGAGAGAAGCTCCAAATCCCAAGAGCATCATCATCATCACCATCACCATCATCAATCGCAACAGTCTGACAGATTGAAGGACAGTAGTAGTGATTATAAGACTTCCTCGAGGGAAATGAGTAAAGAGTTGTTAGAAAGACTGGCCCAGGTGTCCACTTCCAGAGGGGACGATGGTACATCCCTTGGACCGTTGATTTTGAGGAAGAGAAGAAGCAAATCAAGGAACAAGGGAGCTGCACCGTTGGCACCGTTAGCTAGTCAGCCTATTAGTCCTTCGGAGGCGACAGAGACCACGCAGATGCTCGAGTGCACGGATGACAGGGAACAGAACACCACCGCGACCGACAGAAGCGACAGGTCCGATAGAAAACGGCCTCCGCCCAGACCTAGGGAATACTTGTGAAAGTTCTTAAGGCTCCGGACGATCGTCTCGAGGCTGATATTCTGGCGAGAATCGCTGGAACGAACTGCCGTTCTCTGGAATAATTTCGTTAAGGTTAGGGTTAAGTATGGTGGAATTAGATGTGACTTGAGAAAGTTTTATGTGGTTGATTAGGATCGTCGAAGCTGATCCTACTTTGATCGATGGAAAGAGGAAACCAGCTATTTGGAAGTTATCATAATCGGAAAAAAAATGGAAGTTGTGTCGAGGTTAGGATTTCTGGTTTCTTTGAAGAATAGAAGGACGGCTGTTTCAGCGAACTCTTTTCAACGAAATGAGACGAGTGTACCGGTAGAGTAAGCTATCTGTAAAATTTCACCGCGTACGTTTTAAGGACATACTGCATTTTCGCTACTCGCTTCGCGTCTGGTCTTCAGCGAGCATTCGTCGGTACGCGTGAAGAACGAATCCGACACTGGGGAAAAGATATTGATTTTTGAGGTTATGGATCGTTCGAATTTAATACGAAAGAAAAAAAACCAAAGAAATTCTATGAAGGAGGTTAAAAAAAACACTAGAGAGCAAAAATAAAAGAGGGATGTACCGACGAAACGATCCCGCTACTATAATGCAACTTGGCATATTTTTGCATTGCCAAACACGCGATTAAATAGCAAAAAAGTAAACCAAAGAAAAAATACATAAAAAAGTATATCGAATTATATACTGCTTGCGACGGCTTCTTCGAGACATCGAACGTTTAAACGAGAGGAGGATGGAAACTAAAAAAAATTCAGAATACTCACGTTCTTAATACGTAAGGTAACACACACTGTAATCGTAGTTTTACACGCATCTTTAGGGGATATCAGCTAGACTCGTGGTTGCGCGCGATAGATTTTAAGTAACTACAACAACCAACAACAACAAAAGAAAAGAAAAGGAAAGAAACGATAAGGAATAGAATGGGAATAAAGTATATGAAACGAAACGAATAAAGAAGAATAAAGTGAAGAGAAGACGAAGAACGATATATACATACATATATGTATATGTACTCTTGAAGCAATTAGAGAATCGTTGTTCACGTTCTTCATTCATTTTTAATCATTCCTTAATTAATTCTATATAAATTGAATGAAACAATTGCTAATAAACGGTCCAAGTATAAAATAAACAATGCTACACGATTCTTTAATTGCTTGGAACGGTTCAGACTCGACGACTAATTATTATAAGAGCGTTGAAAATTTGAAGAAAGTAAGAGTTAGTATAGGGAGAGTATCCATGATGTTGTCTGCATTTGAGCTTTCGGACAGTCGAGCTCTGTGATTACAGGCGAAAGGCGTCGAGACGCGTTGTCAAGTCGTTTATCATTGCATCGCTATCGCTGCACCATGGTGCCGTGTTCTTCTTTTTTACCGTTTCCCCTTTTTTGTTTCTCTTCTCTATTTCAGTAAATAGCTTTGAAAAAGCGGGATTCGCGAACGTTGATCGATGGCTTTTCGATAGTTTCGTCTCGATGAACCGTGTGTGTATGCTTTATGTACGTATGTATGCGTGTACATGATTAAAAATCGATTACAAGTGCGTGAATTTGTGTGAAAATTAGTCTTGACGACCTTGGGAGGACATTCATTGAATATTTTAAACCTCAGAGCTAAATTTGTTTCATCAGGTTTGAGGTTAGGTCATTTGTTTTTAACGTTAAGTTCAGTCACTTAGATTTTGCTTGTTTATTCTGGTATGTTCACTATATTTTTTTCACTTTAGTATTATCCCATGTTGTTTCTTTATCTTTCTAAAAAAAAAAACATAGAGATCCTACAATAGATTTAGATGAAAGTGATTTGAAAATTAATACTGGAAGTGCTCTCATGGTCACCCTTGCATTTTTCTAACCTTCCCATCAGAAAGTATTCTCACTACCATCTTCAGGAGACCTTGTCCGTAAAGCGATTCGTGATCCATCAACCTCTTAAACGTCTCAAGACAGATAATAAGAGTTGAGGTTATAAAGCTATTCAACGAGAAAGAATTCAAGGTACACCAAGAAACCAGTTCTCGTAGGTGCCTAGAAGCTACCGACAAAGGTCATTCTTATTTTTTTAAACGTGTTAAACAACATACTTCTCCTCGTTCCTCCGGCTTTTCTATTCGACTCTTAGAAAAAAAAAAAAAAGGAATATAAAATAAAATTCAATTGAAGACGTTTAATTCGATAATGGTTCCCGAAACCCACCATGACGCGACGATAATGAATAATTATAAATTGTTAAGAGTCAATTCGACCACGCCTTGAATGGCTGCATTTCCAGCGCAGCGGTTGCGCGAGATTTAAATATTAACAAAGCAAAATATAAAAATGAACGAATGAAGTATAGGAAAGGAAAAGAGCATGAAAGAAAAACAAAAAAAAAAGATAAATAAGTAAACAAAACTCTCCATTTTGACCGAACTTGAAATGCTGCAACTTCCGGTCGCGATATTTCAATAATGACAAACGTCAAACACCATTACGGAAACTCAAAGGTTCCGTATACTTTGTTACGTTGCAGAACATGACCTAATCCCGCGTTCACATGGCATTCGCAGAAGCCAAACAGCAATATTAGGTGTATATATATCTTGTAACTACGACACGTGTATATATATTCATACATACATATACATATATATGATATACATAGAAAAAACAAGAAACCGATAAAGCGACGCGTGGTTCGTGTCAACGCGTTTGCAACAAGAAAACGTTCAAAAAAAAAAAA